>JADRCD010121148.1:0-10690 GCA_019843815.1 Montemys delectorum
AAAAAAAAAAAAAAAGGACCTCAAGAAAGCTGTCCAGGGAGCGAGAGAGATATCACAGTAGTAAACAACACTGGCTGCTCTTTTACAGGACTTGAGTTAAGTTCCCAGTACCCACCCACATCAGGCGGCTTACAACCACCTGTAACTCCAGCTGAAGGGGAAACACTCTCTTCTGGAGTCAACTGTTTGTTGTACACAGCTTTAGAAACAGTATAGACTACCTAAAATGTATAGTATGTAGAATGGTCTCTGTGACCACTGCCTTGCTTGCTCACCTTTAGTTCTGTCCTGCAGGTACTCCATGACTGTCCACTCTCACCCTGAGTGTCTGCCTTCCTGAGCATCCTGTGGTCACTGTCTAAACTGTCTCCTCTCTTCTTGAGCATTCGAATCTGCAGTGATTCATGAGACCACTATTCACTCTCACTCTGTTCTGCTCTACAGTGGACCTATGGTCACTGCCACAGAACAGTGATGATTTTTTATCATCTTTATGCATTTAGAACTGTATACTATATATTACTATCAATATTTATTATAATATTTATTGTTATAAGGAAACATAAAAATTTTAATTTATCAAATTTTATCAAAAATTGTAGATTTGTAGCTCTTGACTGCTTAACAAATCATTAAAGTCCTTTGAGACAAGCTCTGCAGCCAGTCCCACAACACCCAGAGGAAGTTCTACTCCCAGGTGCACTGACACACCCAGGATTAGAGGTGAGGAGAAACCAACCTCTGTCCCAACACTGGAAGTAACTGGGAACAGCAGGACCAGGCACACAGGAACTCCGCCAGCCCAGTGACTCGGGTTCCTTCCGGTCTGTCTGGGTTGGTGTCCTGAGCAGACCTTGGGCGCAAGCTCTGCATCCAGTCCCACAACACACAGAGGAAGCTCCACTCCCAGGTGCTTTAACAAGCCCAGGATCACAGGATCACAGAGACAACTTGACTCTGAGGAGTTCTGACACAACCAGGATCACAGGAAGGACAGGCTCCAGTCAGATTTAGCAAGGGCAGGTAGCACTAGGGATAACCAGATGGCGGGGGGCAAGTGTAAGAAAATAAACAACACAAACCAAGGTCAGTTGGCATCATCAGAACCCAATTCTCCCACCATAGCAAGTCCTGGACACACCATCACACCAGAAAAGCAAGATTCAGATATAAAAATCACTTCTCATGGTGATGATACAGGACTTTAAGAAAGACATAAATAGCACCCTCAAAGAAATACAAGTGAATATATGTAAACAGCTAGAAGCCCTTCAAGAGGAAACAAAAAAATCCCTTAAAGAACTACAGGAAAACACAATCAAACAGGTGAAAGAAATGAGCAAAACCATGCAGAATCTAAAAATGGAAATAGAAACAATAAAGAAAACAGAAAGAGAGACAACCCTGGCCATACAAAACCTAGGAAAGAAATCAGGAGTCATAGATGCAAGCATCACCAACAGAATACAAGAGATAGAAGAGAGAATCTCAGGGGCAGAAGACACCATAGAAAGCATTGACACAACAGTCAAAGAAAATGCAAAAAGCTCCAAACCCAAAACATCCAGGAAATCCAGAACGCAATGAGAAAACCAAACCTAAGGGTAATAGGTATAGAAGAGAATGAAGATTCCCAATGTAATGAGCCAGTAAATATCCTCACAAAAATTATAGAAAAAAACGTCCCTAACCTAAAGAAAGAGATGCCCATGAACATACAAGAAGCATACAGAACTCCAAATAGACTGGACCAGAAAAGAAATTCCTCCCGACGCATAATAATAAAAACACCAAATGCACTAAACAAAGAAAGAATTTTAAAAGCAGTAAGGGAAAAAGGTCAAGTAACATATAAAGGCAGGCCTATCAGAATTACGGCGGACTTCTCACCAGAGACTATGAAAGCTAGAAGATCCTGGGCAGATGTCATACAGACCCTACAAGAACACAAATGCCAGCCCAGGCTACTATATCCAGCAAAACTCTCAATTACCATAGATGGAGAAAACAAGATATTCCATGACAAAACAAAATTTACATAATATCTCTCCACAAATCCAGCCCTACAAAGGATAATAGATGGAAAATATCAACATAAGGAGCAAAACTACACCCTAAAAGAAGCAAGAAGGTAATCTTTCAACAAATCCACACAAACCCAATTCCACCTCTTACAACAAAAACAACAGGAAGTGACAATTACTTTTTCTTGGTATATTAATATGAAAATTAATATTACCAACATATCCTAATCGATTAAAATCCAATAATATGAGGAATTAGAAATTTGTTGTCATCCAATGGCTTCTCTAATTTGGTAACTGGAGAAATAGGTCCAATATTGTACAATCTATATACACTTTCAGCTTGTTTGTCTGTGGCAGTGTCTGGCTGTGTACAACATAAGAGTCTTGAAACCTTGCTTCTCCTATCTCAGCCTCTCTATTAGTAGAATTGTTTATTTCATGTCTTTACACTATACTATGGTTTTCAGAACAGCTTATATATTTCAAAAGTATTTATATACCCAAAAGAAACATAGACGAACTAGGGAGGTTGCTTGTAAGAGAACAACAAAGAGTGAGACTGAATGCTTTGCTTGATGTTTGGAATTCTTGTATCAAGTTTGAAGAAAAAGTCTTTATAAGTTACTCTTTCTCTGAGATGAATGCTTTTCCAAATTATCACAGCTAATAAACCAAATTCTTACCCTCACCTAATGTCTGTACCACCCTCCAAACAGAACCATTGTTCATTGAAACAGTTGGTGAATGACTTTATGGATAGACCATCTTAATACCTACACCATTTCTTAAACGAATGTAACCTGTTCTCTGTGGGCTGAGAATAAATTCACTCACTTAAGTCAAATAGCTTTGACCATAGCAGGAAGTCTGTATCCAAAAATTGAGCCTACAATTCATTTCTTGGTGCAGCAGAACTATCAACTCTCAGCTTAGCTATGATGGCGGTAAAATCCTTTGGTGATATGAGGGTCATTGAAGTACAGCCTTATTACAGTGAAATCCAATGTCTAAAAATTGTTCTTATTTTGGGCTTGTACCACAGTAAGAGCCAAGATTTTAAACTCTACTAAATACAAAACAAACAAACAATCAAAAAGACTTAATATACTTATGATCATTTAGGAAAATACTAGTAGTGATGTATTATTTTGAAGTATACAGTTAATATGTTTGGAGTTATTTAAAATTTATATTGAGAAAAATGTATTTTCACTATTGCTGTTGACGAGCATCTATATAAGACTGTTAAAGTGATTGTTGTTTTATATCAACTTTTATAATATTTTTATTGTTATAATATTTTATAAATTTTAAGGAATATGACAAAAAAGATATTGTAGGTATTGAAGGGGGGTATCTGGGAGGAGTGGGGGTACAAAAGGGAAACAAGAATGTGATTTAATTCTATTTACTTAAAATATATTTTTAAATGTTAACAAATTCAGATAAATTGAAATCATGTAACTTTTCTCATCATAATGCAATAAAAGTTTTAAATAAATAAATAAGTCTTAAAAAAAAAGAAGGGAGGAAATGGGAGATAAAGGTTAATTACATCATTTCATTGTGTACATGTATGAAATTATCAAAAATAAAGGAACATTTAAAAAGTAAAAAAAAAAGTCATTTGAGATGGTAACTCCATTCTTTTTGTTTGTTTGTTTGTTTGGAGACAGGGTTTCTCTGTGTAGCCCTGGCTGCCCTGGAACTTACTCTGTAGACCAGGCTGGGATTAAAGGCATACGCCACCACTGCAGGGCTTCCATTCTTTTTTATAACTATTTCTTCATTAGCCATCTGCAACCTAGCCCACACTCTAAAACCATGCTATTTGGTCAACAGCCTAACTTAAATAGGTCCTCCTGTACAAAGCTTTCTACAAGTACACATTCTAACACAGCAATAATTTTATGTTTTTTTTTAAATCTAACTAGATCATAAACTTCATGGAAGAGGCAAAGTTGTACTTTTACTGATAGATGAATCTCCTGTGCTCTGAATATTAACTGTCAGGCACATTATCAATGACTATCAAATAATCAACACTCAACTGGGTCTACCCTGGCTTCTTTGATAATGAATAAATTCTTATCTGTTTAATTAACCAGTCAGTTGTCCCAACTTAAAACTCGAAAATTCCTGAGTGCTAAAGAATTACAGAAGACTCAGAACACCTACTATCCCCTTTGTCCCAAAATGTAATGAGCTCACTGTGTTACAAGTACTAAATGTGGTCATGGCTGGGTGGAGGCATGGGCAGTGCTGTTTTCTGTTTGTTTAGAGGTGTACAGGTTTGGTTTTGAGTCAGAGTCTCAGTATATAGCTCAGACTGGTCTTGAACTAATGATCCTCCCACCTCTGGGATTGCAACCTGGCTAACAGGTATTTTCTGCACATTGCTAAACAAGCAACACCTTTTTCCTTCCTTCCTTCTTTCTTTTTTTAATAATAACTTCTAAATCATCTATCAGTTTTATAGATGAAGTTTTATAGGTGGGTCTCAGAAAATCTAACAAATTTGCCCAAGGTAACAAAGCTAGAGGATAGGTGGCCAAAGTTACAAACTTTAAAGCCCGCAGTCTGACTTAAAATGCTCTACTATACCAATGTAAAATATCACATGTAAGTCTTTGTTTATTAAAATAACTGTGTGCTCTGTAAGTCAAAAGTCCTGTTTCCCAAGCCACTGCATCCAAAGCAACTAATGCACACGGCCCTTAAGTTACTACTCAGTAGATATATGTTAAACAGGCAAGTGAACCCCAATCCTAAACTAGAAATCTGAACTTTTATAAAAATGAGATAGTGAGCTGGATATGGTTGCTCACACCTATGAACCCAGCAGATAGCAGACTGAGGAAGCAGAACTGCTCTATTCAGTGTGAGGTCAGCTTGGTCTACATAATAAGCACCAATCCAACGTGGGCTAAACAGTGAAACCACATCTCAAATAATAATAATAATAATACTAATAAACAGCTAAATTTAAGAGGATGTGCCTACTGCTTTCCCTTGGTTGCAGAGATTGCCTTAGGTTTTATAAGTTATTATATCACTCAAGTATCTAGAATCAAAATTCAATTCACTAGGGTCTCAATGCTTTGCATCTTTTCAAATTTGCATGTCCATCTTTGTGGTGAGGGTGTTCAGAGGTAGCATTTTGGAAGGGGATGAAGACATCAAGACAAAACTCGACTGACTGACTGACTGACTGACTGACTGACTGAATGAATGAATGAATGAATGGAAGAGACAAAGGAGCTCACTCATCTGCTGCTGCTTCTTCCCTGCGAGGACACTGTGAGTCAAAATGCAGGCCAAGAAGGCACACCTATGAACCAGGACCCAGGATCCAGGACTTAAGAGACACCATGACTTTATCATGACCACACAGCCTTTAGAATGGTGGGAAGTAAATTTGTGTTTCTAAGCCAATCAGTTTGTAGTAGTTTTTTGTTGGATTCTAACCCAAACAAGATAAAAGTAGATTTGTGCTCAACCTAAAGGCAGCAGCTATTGCTTAGGACAGTGCCTACCCAGCATGTACAAGGCTCCTGATCTGACCCTCAGCACCATTAGAAAGAAAACTGAGCTAATGTCAAGGCCAAGTGTGAGACAAAGGAATACATGAACATATACATATAGACATAAAGCAACACGTTTAGAGAAGGTAGTGAAAGCTGTATGCAGCCACAGAGAGCCCCTTCTGGACACAGCTCTTTTCCTGACTTGCACAATCATCTGCCGTAGATTCCCATATAAACAATAAGAGAAATGAGTAAACAGCGGCAGCGAGATGAATGAACTGTGTGATGCTGAAAATCTCTGAATTGAAGTATCTAATAATGAATTGAAATAAAAACCTCTTCTCCTCCAAACAGCTGTATGAACAAATCAAAGAGAAAAGAGGAGTTGGGGTGAGATGAAGAACACAATCTGGTCTGGATGGCACATTTATAAAACTGATGGCCTGTCAGTGAGATACTGATGAATATTTCTGCAGGATAAAAATGGCAACCCAGGTCTAAAAATAGACCAGTGTGCTGCAGACCTGTCTGGTTCAGCTACACCACTGGAATACAAACGCCTCACTCACCAGGACACTTTAACTCACAGCTTCACAAAGAAGAAGAAGAAGAAAAAAAAATCAATCATTTTACTAGTAAAATGTATGTTTTTAAATCGGTTATGTTTTCTATATAGTATATACTGAACTTAAGTTTAAATGCTTTTCATTTTCTAAAACTAGATAAAATAAATAGTGAAAGCAATTATAAACTCTTTTTTAATTCATTATAAACTCTTAACTCACCTTTTATAAAAGATTATTTCCTCCCAGTCCCATTATAATAAAATAGACTAGTGTTATCACCATCTCATGATAATATCCTTTTAAAATAGGAACTTAAAGATAAATGTAAATTATTTCTAAGCCAGGTGACTTGGGCAGTTAGTTGATCTAGTCAGAATGTTATCTCATTCAAATAACTTTGAAGAGGAGGGAAAAAAAAACCTAGTATCTCATTTTGTACCAAATTTACAATAGACAGCTAATGGCTAAAATATAAACATAACTAAGACTTCACAAGCAGAATATTCATTCATAAAATGCATTCAACCTGTCTTACAGTTATGATTCTGGTCTTAGTTAAATGGTGGCTTAAACTTTGCCTGTGCTGGTCTCAAACTGGTTTAAGTCATTTTTTCTGCCTCAATCTCCCAAGTACTGGAGACCACAGGCACGCATAACAAAACTGAATTAACTCTCCATAACAACAAGTACAACACTGACCTGCACTTGACACTTTGTCATAGCCAACTGAAACAGATAAAGAGCAAGTCACCATGCCAGGCCCAGTCAACAGAATAACAAGCCCTTCCTAATTCCTAATGGAGTTCCACAGTAAATAGCTGCACATTAAATATAAACAAGTCCTCCAAAATACAGCCATGTGCTTTCTCCACTTACATACTGCAGAGTTTGCTAAGGTAAGAAAACGCATTATGGGTTATAAAATAAACAACTTCTTTGTGAGTTTTTACTGTTGATCTTATTTGTGTAGAAGTCTGCAAAGTGAATAATGATCAAAATAATGTTCTTGCTTCCCACTTCAAGCTGCCAAAACATGCTCAGTCATGTACACTAGTCAATAGTCCCAAAATTGTCCTTGACTCTTGTTCCCATATGTCATATCCAATTCATCCACCATAAGACCTGTCTACATCCTCACCTTCCCACCGTGTACAACAACGTCTCCCCTTCACAGCATCAGACTCAAAGCACCACTATTCATAGTCCCTTACATGACTGCAAGGCTCCTGAATGTTCACCCTGCTTCCACCTTCAGACTGTACAGTCTATTCACAATATAGCAACAAAATAAATAAATAAATAAATAAATAAAATAAAAGACATCACTGTACCTCCTGGGATCTTTCAAATGACTTCCAATACTCAGAATAAACCCAAAGGTTGTGTACCTCTTACAGGCTCCTTCACAACTTTGCCTTTGCCCACATTTTAGCTTCTGCCATCACTCTCCACTTGTTTGCATCACAGACCCAGTCCCACTTGTGGCTCTTTTCGCTGTCCTACTTTCTGAAATGCTGTGATCCAACTGTGCTCAATAAATGGCTCTTCCTCTCCTCTCAGGGTTCTACTCCATAACTCTTTAGAAATGTCTCCTTGCTCACAGTTTTTAAAACCTCAACTCTACCATCACATACCAGTTACTTCCTGTCCAGATCTTTGCTTTGTTCCACCTCTAATTCTATCTCTTGTTCATCTAGTTGACCACTGTCCATCTCCCTGCTTTGTCTTACCTAACACAGCTAACATGTTCAATCTAATCCCTTACAGCAGCAAAGAGTGAAAACTAAGCTACCACAGGGATCAGCATGGTAATAAGAGTATACAAAGCAGGCAATTTCTAGTTAGATGGTAATGTAGGCCCAAACAAAAGATTAGCATTTTTCTAAAGAGGAAAGGCACACAACCTCTTGAATGAAATCTTCCAACTGTTTAATTGAAAAGGTACTGGTAACTGTATTTGTATAGGTAAAACCCTATACAAGCCAAACAAACCCCATCTATGAGGCAGATCGATGAGAGGCACCTCATCTATTGTCTCATTTATTAACTTCTCACCTACAGTAAACCCCCAAAGTTTATACTTATTTGGTGAAACAGATTACTCTAAAGATAACCATAACAATTTCTCCTCCTCCACATACCCTCCTAAAATGTAAAGTTGCCATTCCTCCCATCAAAAGACATAATCGAGTCTCCTTAGATATGTAACTTGCTTTGATAAATGTTTCCATTCCTCTAGCCTGGTCCATGCCTTAAGAGGCCACATAAAAAATTCTCATTCAAAGCAACTGAATAAAGTTGGGCATGGTGGCTCAGGCCTGTAATCTCAGCAAGTAGGAGGCTGGGACAGAAGTATTACTACCATGAACTCTGGCAAACCTGGCTACACAGTAAGATGTTGTCTCATAAGCCAAACCTATTGAATGAGAGGCCTTGTGGAGAGAAGTCAAGATTTCAGATATAAATAAGGCCGTCTTAGGTCATCTGCAATCAGAAGTAGGTCCCACAAAAGTAGGGTCTTTTCCTGCCTCAGCAAAGCCATCTTTGCTGATCCTGCATGGTACATGGGTGAGGCACCTTTGTGAGCCCTGCCCAATTTTTGACTCACCTCCTTTCAATGAAATGGTTGTTACTTTAAGCAATTGCATTATAAGTGTAGTTTGTTTTCCAGTAGCAGTAACTGAGACAGAAAATGATACCTAAATAAGAGTGAGGTACCAAACCACCACCTAGTTGGGCATAGTAGCACACCGTATAACCCCAGCACTTAAGAGATGGAATCAGGAGGATCCTGAGTTCAAAGCTAGCTTCAGCTACATACCTAGTTTCAAGGCCACCCTAGTCTACATGAGACCCTACACACAAACAAAACAAAACAAAATCCCAATCACTCGAAATATGAAGTATCAAAGTTTAAGATCTAAGAACCAAGAGAGACTGGAAAAATGGTGAACACATTGTTAGCAAACGCCAACAAACTCATAAAAACCTGCTGCTAAAACAGAAAGCACAGGTCATATAGCACATGGCAGCAGGAGTCAGGCAAGATTCCAAGACTCCAAGATGAAATACCTACCTACCTGGAATGCTTACTCCATATAAAATGCTGAAAGTGGCAATTGGTTTATTTTATCTATACATAAAAACAGGAAGAGAGCTCTCTGCTTTGCCTGCTTGCCTTGTGGGACTGAGCAACTGCTGGATCCTTGGACTTACATTCACAGCTGCTGCTGACCATTGTTGGGAGGGAGTTGATTGTTGAGAGTTGGACTACAGACTATACCGATGTAGAACTCTCAGCCCCTCCTACACTATGCATGCCTGGATGCTGTTCAAAGTACTCCCACCTTGAACTCAGAGATCAGCATGCTTGTCTCCTGAGATTAAAGAGCATCATGGCCATCTGTACAGCTACAGTGTACTCATACATAAAATAAATAAAATAGAGAGCTGGATCAGCAACCACCTCTGCCCCCTGCCTGCTAGCGGACAGCTTCCCTCCAGGGCAGACTTCAGCCCAAGGACTCAGGTGAGATCCCCATTTTCTCTCTGGGGTCTTGCTAAGGCAGGACCAGCCAGGAGGCACAGGCCTCAGGAATTGCAGGGGAGTTGCAGGACTGCAGGGACAGGAGCTTCTCAGCTTCTGAGCTACAGAGCTGGATCAGAGACCATCTCTGCCCCCTCCCTGCTAGGGGAGAGCTTCCCTCCAAGGCGGACTTCAGCCCAAGGACTCAGGCCAGACCAGCTGGGAGGCAAAGACCTCAGGAGTGGAAGGGGAGTTGCAGGGCAGCAAGGAAAGATCAAGCTCTAAGACACCAAGAACTTCTAACACCAGAGATCAAGAGATGGCAAAAGGCAAACACAAGAATCCTACCAACAGAAACCAAGACTGCTTGGCTTCACCAGAACCTAGTACTCCCACCTCAGCAAGCCCTGGATATCCCAAAACACCAGAAAAGCAAGATTTGGATCTAAAGACACATCTCACAATGCTGAAAGAGGAACTTAAGAAGGACATGAATAACTCCCTTAAAGAAATACAGGAGAAAACAGATAAAGAGGTACAAGCCCTTAAAGAGGAAACAAAAAAATCCCATAAAGAATTACAGGAGATCACAAGTAAACAAATAGAAGCCCTTAAAGAGCAAACCCAAAAATCCCTTAAGGAATTGCAGGAAAACACAAACAAACAGGTGAAGGGTCTGAGTAAAACCATTCAGGACCTAAAAATGGAAGTAGAAACAATAAAGAAATCACAAAAGGAGACAACTCTGGAGTTAGAAATCTTAGGAAAAAAGTCAGGAAACATAGATGCAAGCATCACCAACATAATACAAGAGATAGAAGAGAGAATCTCAGGGACAGAAGATAACATGGACAACATTGACAGAACAATCAAAGAAAATGCAAAATGCAAAAAGACCCTAACCCAAAACATCCAGGAAATCCAGGACACAATGAGAAGACCAAACCTAAGGATAATAGGTATAGAAGAGAGTGAAGACCTCCAACTTAAAGGGTCAGTAAATATCTTCAACAAAATTATAGACGAAAACTTCCCTAACCTAAA
>JADRCD010121149.1:0-16718 GCA_019843815.1 Montemys delectorum
TCTCTCTCTCTCTCTCTCTAACAAAAACAGTTTTTAAAATGCAAAATAAAAAAAGGAAAATATCCCTGAAAAACAAATTTAAAAAAAAAAAAAAAAACTTAAATGCAAAGGAGTATTTATGGTCACCTAATAGTTTTTACTGGACTCAATAGTTTAGCCTCACAGCAATATCACAATCAGGGAAATTACCTGAAATACTTCAAGATTTTGCTGCTACAATTTTAGTTGAATGAAGAAGGCTAGCAACTCACAGCAGTGCTTTCTTACCAAGTCTTTTTCTTGTCATTGATCAGGTTCCACTTCATACTGCTGTTATCATTAGGAATCAGAGGCCTTAAAAATCACTGAAAAATACACTTCCTTCTCTAACCATAAATCCACTCTTTTCTTTTTTAGCCTTTTTCCTTCTTTCCTTCCTTCTTTCCTTCTTTCCTTCCTTCCTTTCTTTTTTGTACATTTTCCAAGTTGAAGAAGTTTTCATAAATCATTTATTTAGCCCTAACAATGACTGATTTATTCCTAATAGGAGAAGATGAACATTAATCTCAAAGAGATCAAAGAGCTAAACATCTTATATCTAGGAAAATAAAGTGTGGATATATATATATATATATATATATATATATATATATATATATATATCAGTTTGTGCCAAGAGGGGAAAACTCCTAGAACATTTTATAGCAAACCTCACTGATTGACCTCAGATGCACCCCTATGCAGTTAATGCTGTCTTACTGTGGCTATGTAGCTTCATGTTCTTTAGTCTAAACTAAAGCAAAATGTCATCAAGTAGAATAACCAGAAGCTACCATTAGACACCATGAACATGACCTCCCTTCATAGTGATTTTTTTCAGATGACCTGATTTCAATACACACTACAGAACAAACTCTGCTTTTTGCATAAGAAAGGCTTTGAGATTTAGTATTAAGGTCCCTATTAGATATCCTGTCAGCATTTCTTCAGTCTCTCCTATGTATAAATGTCTTTGAGCTCAGATGTAGCAATTATTTTTCAGCCATCTGTTAATCTTTCAAAACATTCTGACTTATTTTCTAAACTGGTATTTTATTACAAAGACAATTCTTTTGCAAATTAAGTATCTACTGGCTGAACCCCAGTTGTGTTTGTCATCACTGTACTTTGGTCTGAGTTAAACGGGATGGCTTAGATATCTGGAGGATGCTTAGTGCTCTGAAGGCCACACATAATGGAGCCCAAGTGATGCTGCACTGTTGGCAATCATCCTAGAACTAATAACAGCAGCTATGGAGCCTATAATCTCTGAGGAATTAACAGCCAGGATCTCAGCAGCAGCATTAAAAGGCAGTTACAGTGATAACGTGCACCCTTAACTCATACACTGGGCAGGAAAGCGTTATAGTAAAAGTGCTGAGACAGCAGTCTGGGATAGGCCCACAGACTTGAACATTTTTTTTTTCTCTTGGGCTGCAGCTTGGAAAGTATTTAAAGATGTAGATGACTAAACATCCAAGATTCAAGGTTTCTTTTCCTTCATCTGGCTTCTTTCTTTCTTGTAGAGGACTCTTGCCTTATGGCCCTGAGAAAAATAAGTCCTGTACCACAAATGGTAGTTTGGTTTTTCTGAGAGTCCTTTAATGCACAAACTAATACCAAGAATTTCAGAGTAAAGTAATGCAATTGTAATGCTCAAAGAGAAGATTCAAGAAAGAGAAAGCCCATAATGTCACACAAGATAAGACAAGACAAGACAGGATGTGCATGGTACAGAATAAAGAATGTGAGAGAGAAATAAAATTCTAATCATTGAAGTCTTGCTGAGTCCATGGCACACTGCAAGCATTTTGCTGTCTGGATGATTACACAGAAAAACACGAGAGAGGCTGCCTGTACCCTGGACGACTTGCTGCCTGACCCTCCCTGCCTGGGAGGGTTGGAGGTGAGGTGGGGTGGAATCAATGACACAGACTCCAGGAGCAGGGGAGAAACATCTAAGCAAGCTCATCTGAGCAATGCTGCAAGTTCCTTTAATACCATCTACCCTTGCCCCACTGGTCCCAAGAAACAGGAGTTCCTAATTAGCTGGCATTGTCTGCATCAGGAATCATGGTCTCTTGGGAAGTCTTCAGTTAGGTCATCCTGCAGGAGATGCCTCTCTGGCTGTGTGGCCTCCAGCAGTGGCCTCCATCATTCCTCCTAAAGAAGACAGTCTACTTTGCCTCTTAGAGTATGCACTTTTCTGCGATGATAAGCACATATGATATCTAGAATTCATATACCTCCACACACAAGCACACACACACATATACACATACCATATACATACAATAGTAGTAATGAAATTATTATTTTAAAAGAATTAAATATTTACTGAAAATGATATTTGAAATACACAGAACAATAAGAATAATGCCAGCACAATTGTTCATTGTTAGGGTCAAAAATAATAACAGTCAAACAACAAAGAATTATAGATAGTCTCTAATTAGAAGTGTAATAATAACTTGCTCTTGTTATGTTAACTTAAGCTAATGTTAAGGCTTTCATGGCCAGCTCTATTTACTCTAAATGGAGAAAAATTAAAATCTACATAGAGATCCACATACAAGGGGTAAACACATTTTCTACTTTTTCCTTGTAATATCTATTAGCTTATATAAAGCAGTCCTAAGAACAGTGGAAATGGTATGCATAGGCAATACTGTTAAATAGATTTATAGGATTTTTATCTTTGAGATATAGGGTTAAGTCTACAGTAACCCATTGTGTTTAGAAAAGAGTCAATGAGAAGTTCTCATAGTGCAGTTTGAGCCCAACAATACAACTCCTTACCTCCTCCCCCACACCTATTTTATCTTCAAGGTTAGCAACTGGACAATGGCAGTTTTACCCTCATTCATCCCTCTGTCTTTTTGCTGCAGGAGTAAGCAAGTGAAAGTCTACACTCAAAAACTAGACTGTGCTAAACTAAAAGAAAAGGCTAATGGGGTTGCCTTAGCTCATGAAGTACTCTTTCTTCAACAAACAGAGTGGGAAAACATCTTCACCCCTGCCTCTCTGTTGAATGAGTGAGATGTAGAAAAGGGAAGCAGAATATTGCTCCAGGACCACTGACCTCCAGGCAGTGGAGCGCTTTCCTTCTGTGTACTCTTCAGCACATGCCAGAAGTGTTATCACTCTTAGAGAAAACTGCCTCAGAAATTCTGCATCCAATAGTTCTTTTTGTACAAACTCCATAACAGAGCTATGCTACTATATGGACATTGAAAAGTAATAATTAGAGGTTAAATGTGGTAATGTTGAGTTCAGACAGAAAAAGACAAAAACAGCAACAAACATGTGCATTTAATTAAAATCAGGAGAGGCAGCACAGTGGGTGAACATGCCTTCTTGTGAAGGAGAATCAGCCATGTCATGTTTGCAGTGATGTGACATTTCTGGAGCCAAGTGCAGACACCCAGGGGGAATTCATTCCCTCATATTAAAGATTACTTGAAATGGTAGGCTTGGGGTTTACCTCCCATGTCCTTGTTCCAAATAATTACTCTAAGACTTAATTACTTATGAATCAATGCCTAGGCCGCAAGCTTTGGCTCACTCCTAACGTGTAACTTATATAACCCATTGATTCTATTCTATGCATGTCACACTGTTGGTTACCTCTCCTCAGTTTCACATGTCTGCCTTCCTCAGAGTTCGGGGCAAATCTTCTCTTGACTCTTACCTAGAATCCTATCTCTTCTGCCAGATGTCTCACTTTCTACTTCCTACTTCAGCTAATAGGCCATCAGCTTTGACAGATGATGCTTCCACACAATACATAACAGATTCTTTCTACATGAAACATCTTAAAAGAACTGAACAAATTAAATATATTATATTTTGCCCTTCTTGGCTTCCTTCCTTCTCTTTTAAATGTGATTTAAAGGCATAGCATACCAGAAAGTGGCCATTCTAAATTTTAATCATAAAAGACAAGCTTTTATCTCCTTTGATCTCATCAACTCTTTTCATAATCTGGAACTGTCTTAGTCATTGGTAAATGTGTATGACTTTAGGTCAGCTTTATGCTGTCATCATCACCACCACCATCATCATCATCACCATCACCTCCACCACCATTATTGTAACTGTAGTGTTACATAAAACCAGGCTTGACAATACTTCCAGGAGCTTTTCAGATGATGACAATAATTTCAGCTATGATTTCTATGTTTCTCCAAAAGAAATTTGACATTGTTTTATTCACTTTCTTTGAAGAACTGTATTGACATTTTAGTGAGGATTATATGGAGTGTGTAGATTGGTTTAAAGAATGGTCATTCACCAATTCATGATGATGGAAGATCATTTTATCTTCTGTTATCTTCTTCAATTTCTTTCTTCAAAGTCTTAAAACTTTATTTATGCATCTCATTGCATTAGATTTACTTGAAGATTCTTTTAGGCTACTGTGAACAGGAGTGTTTCACTGCTTTCCTTCTCTGTTTTTTACGTCATGGGCATATAAGACTAACAATGGTTTTCATGTGTTAAATTTGTATCCTACTACATTGTTGATGGTATTTATTAGCTGTGGGGTTTTTCTAATGGATTGCTTAGCATCATTTACATATAGAATTATATCATCTGAAAGTGGGAATAATTGAACTTCTTTTTAGTTTTTGTATTCTTTTTATCTTCTTCAGTTCTAGCTAAGGCCCCAGGCACTGTAGTCAATAGGGATGCAGACAATGAGCATCTGCAATTCTTTCTCTAATTTACTTGGAAACATTTTGAATTTTTCTATCTTCAGCATGACAGCCTTTTAGGATTTTTTTTGTATTGTCTTTACTTTTCTTTTTATTGAAAATAGATTTTTTTTGCGTAATATATCCTGAGTATGATCTCCTTTCTTCTACTGCTTCCAATTTCTCTCTGTATCCCCTTCTATCTGCATCTAACCCCTTTCTATATAGCATTAGAAAAGAAACAGGCTTCTGAGGGATAATAAAAATATATATTAAAATAAAATACAGTGAGATAAAACACATCAGAATAGGACAAAATAAACAAACAAAAGACCCCAAGAAATGAAAGGAGACTTATTTGTTTGCACACTCAGAAAACAGTCAAAAAAAAAACAAAAAAAACAAAAGCAAAAACCCCACTAAACTGGCAGCCATAAAGTATATATTATATATTATGTGTGTATGTATGTGTATATATGTACAGCATGTATATATATACACATTATGTGTTTGTATAAATACACATAATATATATTAAAAAGGACTTATTGGGTTGTATAAATGTATGTATATATATATGTATATATGTGTATGTGTACTTATACACACATAATATATACAAAAAGAACTTATTGGGTTAAAAAAGAAGAAATACATGTAATAAAATATATGTAAATGATATATAGTACATATTAAAATAGAAATAATAAGATGGTATTTTAAAAAATGGAAAATCTGTGACATAACAGTATGAGACAGGGAACCTCTTAAATACCTTTGAGACTGTATTCTGTTTGTCATCAGTAGCTGTCCACGCAGCCTACTCTTGAAAATACTTTGTTTCCCCAAGTAGATTCCTAGGAGAAAACTGAATTTTCATTTGCAAGTGGTTATAAATTGGTGATTGCTTCCCAGTCAGGGATGGAACACGTGTGCACTTCTCCTTTCAGCTCTGTGACCGATCTGCTGCAGACCCATGCAGGCTATGTGGACGCAACCTAAGTCTCTTTCAGTTCATACATGTTTCAGTAATATTGATTTTAGAGGGACTGGTATTTTGGAGTCAATCATTTCCTCTGGCTCTTACACTCTTTGTCTCCTTCCACAGGTTCCCTCCGCTCAGGGCAGAGGGATTCTATGTAGATATTCAGTTTAGAAATGAGTGTTCCAGGGTCTCTCTCACGCTGTATAATTTCCTGGCTGTGAGTCTCTGTTGCTATCTGCTACATCTGATGGTGGATGGCTGGATAAGGCAATGGTCAATGAATATAGCAGACTGTCATTAAAAGTCATTTCATTGGGAGTTGGGGAGGTCGTTTGTTTGTAACATAGCAGTATTTGGTTTCATCCTAGGTCACTTGGTAATCCAGCTTTAGGTTCTGAGTCAGCCAAAGAAGTATTGGATATAGGTTCCATCTCATGAAATGAGACTTCAGTCAAATTAGACCTTTGTTGGTTATTCTCACAGCTTTGTGCCACTACAGAAAATAAGTGTTGATCTTAGTTCTTATGGTATTGGTATTCTGTTCAGACAGTATTTTTCTGTGCCAGTGAGTTCAAGACTGTTTCCAAGTTTCTCTTCCATGAAGTTCAGCATACCTAATTTTATGTAGAGGTCATTGATCCATTTGAAGTTGAGTTTCAGGTAGGGTGATAACTATTTAGATTCTTGTACATGAAGCCTGTTGAGGAAAATATTAAATGGAAATCCAGCCCGCAAACGCTCTTGGCCGCTGGCACCAGCCGGCCACATCACTATGTCCCAGCCGGCTCTTGCTATTTTCTCCTAGCTAGCAATATCATCTTACTTACATACAACACCCTACACCCCCACAATCAATATCTAGTGCCTAGTACCCAGTAAAAGCAGGATTCTGAAGGCTTAAGTATCCAATCAGGTTTATATAATAATAAGATCACAATTTACAAGATGCCAATACAATAATTTCAGACCCAAATGATAAAGACAATCTTTCAGCCCAATTATTCTAACCTTGTAAGATCTTTTGCTACCTGTGGCTGATTAAAATGACACGGGGTCAGGATCATCATCTATCTTCACCTACCTCCATGATGATGATTCTCCACTACCTTCCCACTCCTGCCTTTTCCCTCCTCAACTTCTAGCTCCACTTCAAAAGTTTTAATATTTTTAGTCATACAAGTTTTTCAAGTCTTGCTTGATTAGAGTTACAAGATATTTTATGTTATTGATTTTATTGTAAAAGTTTCTGTTTCCATGATTTTTTTTCCGTTTGTCATTTATATATAGGAGGGGTACTGATTTTTGTGAGTTGATATTTATCCAGCTACTTTGATGAAAGAGTGTATCAAGTGTGTTTCCCCAGTGAAATTTTCAGTATCAATCAGAAATCCTATTGTATCATCCACAAATAAAGATATTTTGACTTCTTTCTTTGCAATTTGCATCACTGTGATCTCCTTATTGCTTATTAATAGTTGCCTGATTGCTCTAGCTAAGACTGAAAGAACTATGTTGAATAGGTTAACTTGGATATTTTCTCTTTGTCTTTTAGTTAATTTGAATAAGAGTTTGCCAATCTCATTGATTTTTCTCAAAGAACCAACTCTTTATTTGGTTGATTCTTTAGTTTTTTTGTTTTGTTTTGTTTTGTTTGTTTGTTTGTTTGTTTGTTTTTGTTCCTTGCCATGGGCAAGCCCCAGCAGTTGACAGGATTCCAGAGAGGAAATAAGGAGTTGGTGAGAAAGGAGTCAGGTGTGGTGATCCAGGAAATCTTGAAGCTCTGACTTATCTGCAATCAGAGTGCTTCGTTTTTTATACTGGTTTCGTAGAATAAAAACAAAGGTGGAACAGAGACTAAGTGAATGGACAATGACTGGCCAACTTGAGACCGATCCCTGGCAAGAACCACTCCCTGACATACTCAGTTATGCTTATAGATAAGAGTCTAGAATAACTGTCCTTGGAGAGGATCCACCCATCAGTTGACCATAACAAATGCGGAGACCCACAGCCATACATTAGATGGAGCTGGGGAGTCTTGTGGAACAGTTGGGAGAAGATTGAAGGACCAGGAGGGATAGGAACTTAACAAGAAGACCAACATATTCAACTAACTCTGGACCCAAAGGAGATCCCAGAGCCTGAAAAACCAATGAAGGGTCATAAAAAAGTTGGGCCTAGGCCTCCTACATATAAGTGGCAGACTGGTCTTCATGTGGGGCCCACAAAAGCTGCAGTGAGGCTGTCTCTAACTCTGTTGCCTGCCTGTGGATCTTGTTCCCCTAAATGGGTTGCTTTGTCTGGCCTAAGTAGGAGAAGATAAACCTAGTCCTACAGTGACTTGATGTGCCAGGGTGGGAGCTTCCCCTTCTAAGATGAGAAGGGTAGGGAAAGTTTGAGAGAGTGTATGTGAGAGAAGGACCTGGTGTAGAAGGACTAGGATCTAAGATCAGGATATAAGGTTAATAAAAAATAAATGGGAAAAAAGACAAACTAATGGTTATCCAAGAAGTACAGATTATATCATTTTTGTCTCTGGCTGTGTGTCTGATTTTTCATTTCCTGTGAGGTGTACAAGTTCAGTCACAATTAGAAAGTACAAATAGAACACATTTTTTTTTTAATTATCAGCCATATAACTACAATTCAAGGAACCTAAGGAATGGCTCCGCTAAAGCAAACTCATTTCTGTGTGACAACCTGGTTTTAGGCTGACAGTATGTGCAGTGTTAAAGCATTACAGACAAACAGAAAATATCTGAACTGGTCTTTTTTTTATAGATATCAAATACTAATATCTAATCCACTTTACTTATGTAGTTTCACCATCTGTATTATTAGGTAGGAATAATAATAAAGTTATTGTAGTCAATCTACCTTATTGCTGAGTTCTATTCCTTCAATCCTCTACTACCCTACATGATCTCCTATTTTTAAAGTACATTTTCAGAGAACTCTAAGCATATTGTAAAAAGAAGTCTTGAATCTTTAACCAGTTCTCTGGGCCAGTTGGTATTCGTCAACTATCTCTAAGTTTACCCGGCTCCAATTTTACTCTTTGAGTTTGGGTGGATACTCCAAAAAAGTTCCCGGAGTCATGGCCTCATAAAGAAATTCTTAGCATCTTTGTGCTTATCATGATCTTCAGGGCATAAGGAAGACTGACTTCCAAATAGGAGATAAAGTTATTTCCTTAAAAGCAGAAGAGATAGTAAATTTAGTACTTTCTTAAAAAGACTCTGACAATTTTCTCAGGAAAAGGCATAAAATGAAGCATAATGCAGAAAGTGCCCAAGAATGTAACACACAGAGACAAAAATCTACAAGTGAGGGATAGAATGACAGTTATTGCAGCATTAACTGTAACAAAGAGCTATGCTGACTTTATGAATTTCACCCTTTCCAGTAGATATGATTTTGCCAGTTTCTATGTTATTGATTTCAGCCCTGTGTTTAATTATTTCTTACTGTATACTCCTTTTAAGTGTGATTTTTTTTTTAATTCTGGACCAGGGGTTCCCAATCTATGGGTCATTGCTCCTTTTGAGGTCACATTTCAGAATATCAGGTATCTTTCGTGTCAGATATTTACATTACAATTTATAACTTTGGCAAAATTACAGTTAATACGGTGCCACAAAATAATTTTATAGTTGGAAGTCACAACAACACAAGGAACCGCATTAAGGTGTTTTCACACTAGAAAGGTCGAGAACCACTGTTTTAGAGCTTTTGGGTATGATATTTCTCCAATTTTTTTATATACACACTTAGTGCTATGAATTTGCCTCTCAGAACCATCTTCATTGTGTTCCATATATTTGGGTATGTTGTGTATTTGTTTCCATTTAATCTGGAAAGTCCTTAATTTCTTAATATCTGTGTTGACCATTTTTTCATTCAGTAGTAACTTAATTCATTTCCATTAGTCTGTACAGCTTTCTGTTGTTGTTGAATCAATGGTGGTCAGATAAGATATAGGGTATTAGGTTGATTTTCTGGTATGTGTTGATATTTGCTTTGTGTCCAAGAAAGTGGTTCATTTTCAAAAAAGTTCTGTGAGATGCTAAGAGGAAAGTATATTCTTTTGTGTTTGGATGAAGTGTTCTGTAAATATCTGTTAAGTCTCCTTGATTTATAAACTTCAGTTAACTCGAGCATTTCTGAAACACCTGTCTATTAGATAGAGTCAGGTATAAAAGTCATCCCACCATTACTGTGTGAGGGTCATATGTGGTTTAATCTGTAGTAGTCTCTCTTTTATGAACCTTGGTGTCTGTGTTTGTTATACAAATCCTAAGATTTACAATGTCATCTTGGTGGATTTTTCTTTTGTCTGTATGTAGTGGCCTTCCTTACTTCTGATTAGTTTTGGTTTTTAGTCTCCTTTGTCAGTTATTAAAATGGCTACACAATGTTTCTTCTTAGGTCCACTAGCTTGAGTTTCTCCTATCCTTTATGCTAAGGTGTGCTTCTTGGTGGCAACAAAAGGATGAATTCTGTTTTTTAATCCATTTTTTTATTCATCAGATCCTACTATAAAAGCCTTATACTCAACAAAACTGGAAAATCTGGATGTTTTCTAGACAGATACCACATACCAAAGTTAAATCAAGAGCAGGTAAACTATCTAAACAGGCCCATATCCCATAAGGAAAGAGAACTCATTAAAAAATAAAAAGCCCAGAGCCAGATGGGTTTAGAGCAGAATTCTACCGGACCTTCAAAAAAGAGCTGATACTAATATTTCTCAAACTATTCCATAAAATAGAAACAGAAGGAACACTACCTAATTCATTCTATGAAGCCACAATTACCTAAACCACCAAAGGACCCAACCAAAAAGGAGAACTTCAGACCAATCTCTCTTATGAATATAGATGCAAAAATACTCAATAAAGTTCTTTTTTTTTTCATTTTTTCCAAGACAGGGTTTCTCTGTATAGCCCTGGTTGCCCTGGAACTCACTCTGTAGACCAGGCTGGCCTCCTACTCAGAAATCCACCTGCCTCTGCTTCCCAAATGCTGGGATTATAGGCGTGCACCACCACCTCCCGGCCTCAATAAAGTTCTTGCAAATCCAATCCAAGAACATATCAAAACCATCATTCACCATGATCAAATGGGCTTCATCCCAGCGATACAAGATTGGTTCAATACACAAGAATCTATTAATGTGTTATTCATTTCTTTCCATTGTTGGTTTATGTTTTCTTAAATTTCTTTAAGGGATTAGTCATTTCCTTTTTAAAGACCTATATCCTGTTCATAAAGGGTATTTTATGGTCTTTGTTTTATGTTTCAGCTATATTGTCATACTCAGGGTCTACTGTGGTAGAGTGACTGGGCTGTGGACACATATTGTTCTGGCTGTTATTGTTATTTATTGTTTTTATATATAGGTGTCTAGGCATGTGGTTTTGGGGAAATCATAATTCTATGGGTTACTATCTTTGCCTTTGTTGAATGGGTGTTTTGTTTCTTGGATTTTGTTACCTATTCATGTCCTTTGGAGAGGGCGGCTTTTGTGTGTTGCCTGGTAGGAAATTTTTCTGGAATCGTGATTGTTGGGTCCCTGGAGTTTGAGGTAAAATGTGCTTCTATGTATTGTATGCTGACACTTAGAAATGGGATGGGCTAGGGGTTATGAGAGGGTCCATAGAAAGTAGAATAGCAAAGCATTCTATCAGGATCTTCTTAGTCCCCTGTGAATGGGGACAGAGTGTGAGCCAAGGCCACAACAGTTAGTCTGCTACTGATATGGGGCTGAGATTGGGGTGTCACATATGAAGTAGAGGAAGGAGGTGAGGTGAGCATCTGAGCCTTCCCTATCTGCTTAGCTGGCCTACTTGTTAATCTAGCAGGTTTGCCTGGAGGGTCCCAGAGAATAAATTCTGGAGTTGGGGGCTCAGAAAACAGGATGACTTGGGAGGAAGATTGTAGGAGGTCTGCTGGAAGTAGAGTCAGAGGTGTTCTGCATAGATGTGGGGATGGAACTGGGTGGTGGATTTGAAGGAGAGGTGGGAGAGGCAAAGATTTTCATTAGCTTACCGGCTTTCCCTGGCTGGATAGTTTGCAGACTCCCAGGGAATGGCTGCTGGAGTTTAGAAGCTAGGAGCAGTAAGTTGGAAGAAGGGAAGTTGAAAGTTTTAAGGGGAAATTTGTGTGATAGGGCTAGTGGCAGAAGAGAGGCCACAGCACGTCGTCTGCTTCTGTCCTGGGGATGAAACTTCAGGACTAGGTTTGGAGGAAAGGAGGCTGAGGTAAAGATCTACAGTTAACTTACCTGCTTCCCTTACTGGAGTGGCCTAGAGGTCCCAGGGGTTAACTTGTCTTCATTATGTTGATGTTTTCCCATTTTTATTCCTAAGATTTCTGGAACTTTTATCATGAAGCAATGTTAATATTTTGTCAAAAGTCTTTTCTGTTTCTAGTTGAGATGATCATATTGTTTCTTTCCTTGAATCTATTTTTGTGATGGATTACATTTAGCTGGCCTTAATGCTCTTGAATTACAAATAATTTATTGATTTTTTTGCATCTATGCTGATTAGACATTAGCCAATAATAAATTTTTTTTATTGAGAAGCTTGTCTAGTTTGGGTATTAATGTAATATTGGCTTCATAAAAGAATGACAAAGTCTTCTTTCCCTTTCCACTTTATAGAATAATTTGATAATAATACTGGGGTATTAGGACCTCTCTATATGTCACATAGACCTGGGTAATGTTTCCTTCTGGTATCTTGTGCTTTCTTTTATTTAGAAGGTTTTTAAACATTGCTCTGCCTCACTGGTTGTCATGGACACTTTAAATTGTTTAATTCATATTGATTTAATTTTGATATGTCATATATACATATATATATATATATATACATATGTATATCTTAGATTTTCCAGGCTAGTGAAGTGTATATGTTTTCAATATTTATTTACTCTTAAATCTTCATACATTTATACAAGCTATTTTGATCATATTCATTCACCACTACCTTCTTCCACTTCTCCCTACTGCCCTCCACCCCATCTCTCTGCTACACTCATGTCCTCTTTTTCTTCTTTTATTTTTGTGGCCTCTTTTTAGAAATGATTATTGTTACTCACGCACACAAACAGGCATATATAATAATCAAAGGATTAATATAAAATACAATTTACTTAGTCCATTTAATATTCTTCATGTGTATATGTTCTCAGGGCCAAGTAGTTGGTATTGGCCAACCAATTACAGGCTTCATTACTGGGAAAGACTGATGCTGCTTCTCTCAGCAGTCATTAATAACTATAACTCTTCTTATTGGGATGGAGCCTTGTGAGATTTACCCCACCCAGATGAGTGGTTGGGTGAGGGGTGGATGCATGGGGGAACACATCTCAGAGGCAAAGGGGTAGGGTGGGGAGAAGAACTCTTGGAGAGGGTACTGGAAGGGGGTAACATTTGGAATGTAAATAAATAAAACAATTTTAAAAATATTTACCATATCCATGTTGGTTTGTCAACTGTTATTGCTCAAGTCTTTTTATGCTGCAAATTGCTGATATTTCACCGGGCAGTGGTGGCACACGCCTTTAATCCCAGCACTTAGGAGGCAGAAGCAGGCAGATTTCTGAGTTCGAGACCAGGCTGGTCTACAGAGTCAGTTCCAGGAGAGCCAAGGCTACACAGAGAAACCCTGTCTCGAAAAAACAAAACAAAACAAAACAAATATTGCTGATATTTCATGGGTACAGTTTTCTTGTTATATATAAAAGGCACATTTGTTCACCAGGTATTCTAATACTCCTACTCTTACAATGTTTTTGCCCCTTCTTCCATGAGATGCCCTGAGCTTTAATTTTAATAGGTGTATTACAGATGTATCATTTGGGGCTAAGCACCCATCCTGACAGTTTTTATGTCAACTTGAAATATTCTAAAGTCATCTAAAGAAGGAAGCATTAATTTAAAAAATAGATTCATAAGATCGAGTGAAAAGCAGGCCTATGGTATGTTTTCTTTCTTTTTTTATTTTTTATTAGATATAATAAAATATATTTTCTTTATTTACATCTCAAATTTTATCCCCTTTCCTCATTTCCCCTCTGAAAAACCCCTTATCCCATCACCACCACCCCACCACCACCCCCGCTCATTAACCCACCCACTCCTGCTTCCCTGTCCTGTAATTCCACTACACTGGGGCATTGAGACTTCATAAGACCAAGGGCCTCTCCTCTCACTGATGTCCCACAAGGCCATCCTCTGCTACACATGCAGCTGGAGCCATGTCTCCCTCCATGTGTATTCTTTGGTTGGTGGTTTAGTCCCTGGGAGCTCTGGGGGTACTAATTGGTTCATATTGTTGTTCCTTCTGTGGGGTTGAAAACCCCTTCAGCTCCTTGGATCCTTTCTCTAGCTCTTCCATTGGGGACCCTGTGCTCAGTCCAATGGATGGCTGTGAGCATCCACTTCTGTATTGGTCAGGCACTGGCAGAGCCTCTCAGGAGACAGCTATATCAGGTTCCTGTCAGCAAGCACTTCTTGGCATCCACAATTGTGTCTGGGTTTGGTAACTGTATATGGGATGGATCCCCAGGTAGGGGAGTCACTGGATGGCCTTTACTTCAGTTTTATGTATGTTTTTAATATTGAGAGTTCTTACTGAATAATGTTTATACATTCTTATCATTTTGTTGCAATGTGGTTGTTTTATGAGACCTATTTAGGTTAACTTTTCTGAGAATATATATTACCCATATCTCTTAATCTGTGATGAAACATCATGACCAAAGCAACTTGGGCAAGGGATTTATTAGGTTTATACTTCTACATCATAGCTTATCGTCAAAAACTCATACTGGGCAGGAACCTGGAGGCAGGACCTAATGCAAAAGCCATAGAAGAATGCTGCTTAATGATTGCTCCCCCTGGCTTGTTTAGCCTGCTTTCTTATAGAACCAATGACAAACAGCTCAGAAGTGGCCCTACCTACAGTGAACTGGGCTATACTACATCAATTAGTAATTAAGAAAACATTTTTCTGCACCCCACCCAGTCATGCGGAGACATTTTCTCAATTGATATTGCTTTCTCTCAGATATGACTGGCTTGTATCAAGTTGACAAAACAAAAAACAAACAAACAAACAAAAAACAAACAACATACCTATTGTATGTATTTAATCTTCACATCAGAATGAAACATTGCTTCTAATATCCTCTGTAGGATACTAGAACTTTCTTTGTGAGTATAAATCCTTAAATCTAATTTTATAGTAGAAAGTTTTTCTTTCTCCTTAAATTATAACTGATAGTTTTGTTGGACATGTTAGCTTGGACTGGAATCTCTGTGTAGTCTTTTAGAACTCATAGAACCTCAGTCCAGGCCCTTCTGTATTACCAAATTTCCATTGAAGAGTCAAGTGTTATTCTGTTACGTATGTCTTTATATGTGGCTTGGTCTTTCTCTCTTGGCACTATCAGAATCCTTTCTTTTTTTCTGCGCATGTATGTTTGATTATTATGGGATATAGTGAGTTTCTTTTCTAGTCCTCTCTATTTGGAATTTTATATATCTCATATATTCATAGGTATTCCATCTCTTACATTTGGAAACTTTTCTTCTATGATTTTGTTGAAAATATTTTCAGTGCTTATCACCTGGGGTACTTCTCTTTCATATATACCTATTATTCTATCATGGCATCAGCACCTCTTGGTCAGGGAACATCACCCAAGAAAAGATAGAAAGATTACAAATAGAATACCAGAAAGTCTGCTATAAAACAACCTATCATAGATTTGTTCTTTTTATATTACTCCAGATTTACTTCATGTTCCATATACATATATAACATCTGCTTTGGCTAAGTGATAAATTTTCCCTACTTCCTCCTCAAGATCTAATCTCTCTTCTGTCTAATCTAATTTGTTGCTGACACTTTGCTTTAATTTCCTGAGCTTCTATTTCTAGTTTTATTCTATTTTAGCATTTTTTAAGGATTTCTATCTCTTTAATAAGTTCCACTTTAATATCTTGAATTATCTTGATTATTTCATTCAACTACTTGGTTTTTGGTTGGTTGGTTCTCATTCAAGCATTTGTTCATAACCTCTTTGGGTTCCATGACCATATTTATAATTGCTATTTTGATATCATTCTGTTAAACATTAGGTAAATTGCTTTTTTCACAAAACATTACTATTTGTAATATATTGCTAATTGGTAGATAAGGCACATTTTTTGGCTATTTATGCCATTTGTGCTTTCCTGGGTGTATCTAAGCATCTGTGATGAGGATGTTGGTAATGTTTCTTTGTCTGGCTATCTGATCTCACCATTGCTAAGTGATTAATTATCTTTGTTTACACGCTTAGAAAATTCTTTGTATCAATCTTTACAGATTTGTTAAGGGGTAAATGGGTTTTGCTATTAGTTCTGGAATTCAAACTTGTCAGTGCCAAACAAGCTGGAGGATAAAATGACATCATATAAGTTATTTTCATGTAAAAATTTAATATCTTTTAATAAGTGATGTAATTTGTCAAGTCAAAATAAGTAAAGGTCTTAGTTTCTTTAGAAAAAATATTTTTTTAACTTTTATTGAAATGTATATTTTATACTTATTGTAAATTGGATGTTCCTTTCAATGAAAACAGCCCCATGGACACATTTGCAACATGGCATCTGCATCTATTCATCATGGAACATCACATAAGAAAAGATGGAAAGACCATGAATAGAATATCAGAAAGTCTGCTATAAAACAATCTCTCCTTAGAAATGAATGCGTAAACAAGAAAGAGAGAATAGCAATATCAATGGACATATTAGTTTTCTAACAGGAAATTTCCTGGAATCCTACCCTTAGACAAAGAACTACAGGCAACCAATGAATGCTTGAAGAATGAGTATGAACCCTTCAAAGGCTGAGACCCCTGATTGATTATCCAGAGCACTGTGACTGATCAGCCCTGTAACCACACACACACACACACACACACACACACACAAGGATGCACATGCACACACATGC
>JADRCD010121150.1:0-67860 GCA_019843815.1 Montemys delectorum
AGAGAGAGAGAGAGAGAGAGAGAGAGAGAGAGAGAGAGAGAGAGAGCCACAAGCACATAAAGAAACCTACAAAACAAACATCAGGAATCAACAGTCACCTCTCTGTAATATCTCTCAATATTAATGTACTCAACTCACCTATAAAAAGTCATAAGCTAACAGACTGGATCCAGTATTTTGCTGCATGTAAAAAACACATCTCAATAACAAAGAGAGATACTACCTCAGAGTAAAAGGATAGAAAAAGGTCTTCCAAGCAAATGGTCACAGGAAGCAAGCAGGAGTTGCCATCCTAGTAACCAATAAAATAGACTTTCAACCAAAATTTAACAAGCAGCATGAAGGACACTTCACATTCCTCAAGGGGAAAATCCACCAAGAGGAAGTCTCAATTCTGAACATCTATGCCCCAAATGCAAGAGCATTCACACTCATAAAAGAAACTTAAGCTCAAAACACACATTGAACCCCACACAGTAATAGTGGGAGACTTTGACACCCCACACCCCACTCTCATCAATGGACAGGTCATTGAAACAGAAACTAAAGAGAGACATAGTGAAACTCAGAGAGGTTAGAAACAAAATGGATTTAACAGATATCTACAGAACATTTCACCTTTAAAGAAAAGAATAAACCTTCTTCTCAGCACCTCATGGTGCCTTTTCCAAAACTGACCATATAATTGGTCACAAAATAACCCTCAATGGATACCAGAAGTTTGAAATAATACAGTGCATCCTGTCACATCACTATGACCTATGGCTGGTCTTTAAGAACAGCAAAAACTACAGAAAGCCCACAGCTTGAAACTGAACAACTCTTTACTCAATGATAACTTCATCAGGGAAAAAAGAAAGATATTAAAGACTTCCTGGAATTTAAAAAAAATATTGACACATCTTAACCAAACTTATGGGACACTATGAAAGCAGTGTTAAGAGGAATGTTCAGAGCACTAAGTGCCCTGGTAAAGAAACTGGAGAGATCTTGGACTAATAGGTTAACAACATACCTGAGAGATCTAGAACAAAAAGGAGCAAACTCACCCAAGAGGAGTAGAAGGCCAGAAATAGTCAAATAAGGGCCCAAATCCACCAAATAGAAACAAAGAAAACAATAAAAAGAATCAACGAAACCAGAAGCTGTTTCTTTGAGAGAATCAACAGGATAGATAAACAACTAACAAAACTAACTGACAAGAGGCAGTATCCAAATTAAGAAAATCAGAACTGAAAAGGGAGACATAAAAACAGAAAAGGAGGAAATTCAAAAAATTATCAGATCCTACTATAAAAGCCTATACTGAACAAAAATGGAATATGGATATATGAAATGGATGGTCTTTTAGACAGATACCACATACCATAGTTAAATCAAGAGCAGGTAAACTATCTAAACAGGCAATAGAAGAAGTCATGAAACCCTCCCAACTAAGAAAAGCCCAGGGCCAGATGGCTTTACTGCAGAATTCTACCAGACCTTAAAAAAGACCTGATACCAATTTCCCTTAAACTATTTCATAAAATAGAAACAGAAGGAACACTGCCTAACTCATTCTATGAAGGCACAATAATTCTGATACCTAAACCACATAAGGACTCAACCTAAAAAGAGTACTTCAGACCAATCTCAATTCTGAATATTGATGAAAATAACTCAGTAAAATTCTTGCAAACTGAATGCAAGAACACATTAAAACCATCATTCACCACAAACAAGTAGGATTCATCCCAGGGATGCATGGTTGGACCAATATATGAAAATCTATTAAAGTAATCCACTATATAAACAAACTCAAAGAAAAAAATCACATGATTATCTCCTTAGATCAAGAAAAAGCATTTGACAAAATGCAACACTGCTTGATTTTAAAAGTATTGGAGTGATTAGGAATTCGAGGCCCATAACTAAACATAATAAAAGCAATTTACTGCAAACCAACAGCTAATATCAAATTAAATGTAGAAATACATGAAGCAATCCCACTGAAATCGGGGACAAGGCAGGGATGTCCCCTCTCCCCATATCTATTCAATATCGTACTCTTAAGTGCTAGCTAGAACAATAAGACAAAAAAAAAATAGATCAAGGGGATACAAATTGGCAAAGAAGAAATAAAGGTATCAGTATTTGCAGATGATATGATCGTATACACCCCCAAAATTCTACCAGAGAAATTCTTCAGATGCTAAACAACTGCAGCAACATGGCCGGATATAAAATAAACTCAAATAAACCTTTAGTCTTCATTTATGCCAATGATAAACAGGCTGAGAAAGAAATTAGGGAAACAACTCCCTTCACACTAACCACAAATAATATAAAATATCTTGGAGTACCTCTAACCAAACAAGTAAAATATCCGTTCAATAACTTCAAGTCTCTCAAGAAAGAACTCTAAGAAGAACTCAGAAAAGGGAGAGATCTCCCACGCTCATGGATTGGCAGAAGTAACCTTGTAAAAATGGCCATCTTACCAAAAGCAATCTGTAGATTCAATGTAATCCCCATCAAAATCCCAAAACAATTCTTCAAACATATGGAAAGAGCAATTCTCAAATTCATCTGGAAAGGCAAAAAAACCCCAGAATTGCAAAAAAAAAAACTTAAAAATAAAATATTGGCTGGGTGAATCACCATCCCTGACCTCAAGCTTTACTACAAGACAATAGTGATAAAAAACAGTTATAGGGGAGCATCTCATAGAAGCAAAGGGGAGGGAGGAGAGGGAGGTTGTGAGATGGGGGCTTGTAGATGTGCAACAGGGAAGTGGTATATCATTTGAGATATAAATGAATAGAATAATATAATAATTAAAAAAGAATTATATCAGACAGAGCAAGAGCAAAAGGATCTGATAACAGAAAGAGGCTTTTCAACATTTTGTGTGCCTGTCAAACCCTGTCAAACAACTCTACTTCAACAGGGTAGGTATATTAGCTATCCTTCAGCCATCTCCATAGAAGAGGGTAACAGAGAGAAGATATTCCCTCAAAAAGCCTTTGAGCTCTTCATTTGACTGAAAAGTAAAGTGAAACTAACTGAATCTACAGATCCCCAAAAAACTGAAATTTTGAGAGTCACATATTCAGAAATTTAATGATTTATTTAGTGCTAGTAAGTAGCAAAAGTTTGAATGTTTGATGTTTAGAGATCACAGGTCCCTACGACTCTTTATGAGCTCCCCAGCTTGATGGTTCATTAAGATATTAGAATTCTTAGGGTCATATTTTTGTTAAATTTCTTATGCAGAATGAAGTAATTGCGTCACTGAGGAATATGAGTATTTGCTTGAAAGTCACTCACAATACTTCTGGTACCAAGGTGTGGACTGAAGAGGGAATGATACTTGAATATATATCATGGTGGCAGACCGCTGCTACAATGAGCCTCTGGAGGCTGCAAATCAATCCACACCTCACCTAGGGATTAATGGGTATCTCAGGACAGTTATTGAAATTTGCTTAGTTTTAATAAGCACCATAACTTGCATTAATTTAAAGTAATTTATCTGGATAATCTTTTTTCATTGGTGATTCAATGTAGGGAAGCCCCCAGAAGGAAAAGTTTTAGGAAAGATTAACACATTTTTATAATTTCAACATAAGGCAATTACCACATGAATCTCATATACTAGTCATTCTTTTGGAAATTGTAGTTATGTCTTTTATCTAGACAAAAATATAATTATCAGTGTACTGGCTTTCATTAATTGTAAAACATTAAAAACTTTGACTTTCTTTTCTTTTGGGATTTGAGAATGGTGGGTTGGTTGTACTGTTCTGCCTAATGAGAATAACTTATGATATTATCAACCAATATTTTAAAATGTGAGATAATTAGTGAAATTAATACTTGAAATTAGTGAATTAAACATAGGTAACATTTTTTTAATTAGATATTTTCTTTATTTATATGTCATATGATATCTCCTTTCCCAGTTTCCCCTCCGAAACAATAAAATAAAATAAAAAACAAAAACAAAAACAAAAACTCTGTTCCTTCCCCCTCCCCCTGCTCACAAACCCAACCTCTCCCACTTCCTGGCCCTGGCATTCTCCTACACTGGGGCATCGAGCCTTTACAGGGCCAAGAGACTCTTCTCCCATTGATGCCGACAAGGCCATCCTTTGCTACATATGCTGCTGGAGCCATGAGTCCCACCATGTGTACTCTTTGGTTGGTGTTTGAGTCCATGGGAGCTCTGTGGGTACTAGTTAGTTCTTATTTTTGTTCTTCCTAAGGGACTTACACCTTTTGCAATTGTATTATTCATTCTGCAAAGCACTGTGATTAAATAGAAGGTCCATGTACATGAAAGTCATAGGTTTATAGGTTCTATTTTTTAAAAAGGATAAATCACTTTCTAAAAAGCTGAGGGTTGTTCGAATAAGATAACATGCCACGTGTTTTACTTCTGTAAACAATGTTATCTGCCTCAATGCACAGGATGTGCTTGGTTTCATGTAGGTGGGAAGAATACAGGCAGTAATTACATCAGGATGTTTGCTTCCTAACCAACTGGACAAAGGCCTTTTGGCATTTGCCTTTATAAGCATCTGACCAACATAATTTTGTGCTATTCTTGAAAATCCTGGTTATGAACCTAGCCAATGTCCATCCCCTGGGGTAGTAATTAATAAAGCTTGTTTCAGATTTTGCTCAAAAATTGCGGTGGTGGTTTTACTGCCACCTGTGATATTACTACTTTCTAACTAAAGTAGTGTGTCTACAATCTTCATTCTCCACAGTGCTTTAATTCTCTCTTGTTTATATACTTTATTCTTCATTAGAATACTTTCTTTTTGTTTATATTCTTTTAAGTATATTTTATATAAAATATACGGAGAATTGTAGTTTCTGAATCCTTGTAACATTGAAAGAAGGTATGTGTTTATGAATATTTTGCCTAGAGATATAGATTTTCTTGTTCCTCCAGCATGTTGGGACATGATCCATAAATGAATCTGTGTGAGAAGCTTTCTGAGAACTTGTGAGGGAATTCTAAGTAAATAAGGCAAATGCCTTGTAATGTCTAGTCTTCCATAACATGGGTTGTTTTGGGAATGTGTTTTTGTGCCCCTCCCAGGTATAATAACGGGAGTGGATTTTACTTTAGACTTCCTATCATCCCACTCATTGTTCAGAATAATTTTTACAAATATGAGTTGTCCTTGTGACTTTTTACAGAACTAAAGTGATATTTCTCTTTTGACTATATAAGCCCAACTTCATGTGACCTTGTAATTGTGAGTATATACCATTTTAACTCAAGTGAACTTTGCTTACATTACCTTGCTTAAACCTCAAAATTCCCTGAGAATAGAAATTATCTGGAAACCTCAATAAAGATGGTTATTGAATGAAACTTTGTCTACTTAAATTTTAGACTCTTCTCTCCCTGATTCATGCTGCTAAACGGGGCAGTAACACAGGACGTTCTCACAGGATCTCCTAGTAAATAGTACCAACTCTAGATGGAAGCACAGTGTTTGTTCTATAAGGAGAAACTCTCTGTTTCTCTCTCTCTCTCTCTCTCTCGCTCTCATGTTTGACTTGGTCACTCATCATCGTAGTCTTTGAGATTTGGTCTTTCACTGAACCTGGATCTTGCTGAATCAGTTTGCCTCTGGAGCCAGTGATCTCTAGGGATCCTCTTGTTTTTACATCCCAGATGTCAAAATTCTGAGAGTGCATGATAGATACTCTGGGCTTTTCCTGGGCATTGGGAACAAAATTCAAATATTAGTGCTCACTTAAATGTAATAGTAATTAAGTTTAAAATTCTCTTTTAATTATTTAAAAAATATTTTTTCTTTACTTTTCACAAAATTATTTTTATTTAAAGCATTTATTCTTTTTTTTTAGATATTTTCTTTATTTACATGTAAATTTTTCCTTTCCCAGGTTCCCCTCCAAAAAACAAACAAACAAACAAAAACAACAAGAACAAACCCCTTTTGCCTCCCCCCTCCCCATGGCTGCCACCCCACCCTCTCCCACTTATTGGCCCTGGCATTCCCCTACACTGGGGCACAAAACCTTCACAAGGCCAAGGACCATTCCTCCTATTGATGATCAAATTTGCAATCCTCTACTATACACATGCTGCCAGAACATTCAGTCCCACCCTGTATAGTCCTTGATTGGTGGTTGGGTCCCTGGGAGCTCTGAGGCTACTAGTTAGTAATTGTTGTTCATCCTAAGGGACTGCAAACCCTTCAGCTCCATAGAACCTTTCTCTAACTCCTTCATTGGGGACCGTGTACTCAGTTCAATGAATAGCTGTGAGCCTCTACATCTGTATTAGTCAGGTATTGTCAGAGCCTCTTAGGAGATAGCTATATGCTTGTCCTTCCTTCAGTCTCTGCTCCATAGTTAATCTCTGCCACTCCTTCTGTGGGTATTTGATTCCCCTTTTTTAAGAAGGAATGAAATGTCCACCATTTGGTCTTCCTTCTTAGATTTCTTGTGGTTTGTGTGTCGTTCTTCCTGTACTCCAAACTTCTGGGCTAATAACCACTTATCAGAGAGTGCATACCATGTGTTTTCTTTTGTGATTGTGTTACCTCACTCAGGATGATACTCTCCAGATCCATCCATTTCCCTAAGAACTTCATAAATTCATTGTTTTTAATAGCTGAGTAGTACTCCATTGTGTAGATGTACCACAATTTCTGTATCCATTCCTCTGTTGAGGGACATCTGAGTTGTTTCCAATTTCTGGCTATTATAAATAAGGCTGCTATGAACATGGTGGAGCATGTGTCCTTATTGTATGTTGGAGTATCTTCTGGGTATATGCCCAGGAGTGGTATAGCTGGGTCCTCCGGTAGAACTATGTCCAATTTCCGGAGGAACTGCCACACTGATTTCCAGAGTGGTTGTACTAGTTTGCAATCCCACCAGAAATGAAGGAGTGTTCCTCTTTCTCCACAACCTCTCCAGCATCTGCTGTCACCTGAGTCTTTTATCCTAGCCAATCTGACTGGTGTGAGGTGGTATCTCAGAGTTGTTTTGATTTGCATTTTCCTGATGACTAAGGATGATGAACATTTCTTTCGGTGTTTCTCAGCCATTTGGAGTTCATCAGTAAAAATTCTTAAAAAATATTTTTAAATGAAAGCATTATATTGATCCCACCATCTTCCCAGGTCTTGTTTCTCTATCTTAAAATATGCAACCTGCACATTGGGAAAAATGTTCACTAACCCCACATCCAATAGAGTGCTAATATCCAAATTATATAAAGAATTCATGAAGCTAATCACCAAAGAACTAAACAACCCAATCCAAAAATCGGGTACAGAACTAAATCAACATTTCACAACTGAGGAGTCTCGAATGGGTTAGTGATCAGAGAAATGCAAATCAAAATGACCCTGAGATTCCACCTTACACCAATCAGAACGGCTAAGACAAAACCAAAGGTGACAACACATTTTGTAGAGTTTGTGGATAAAGAAGAACAGTCCTCCATTGCTGGTGGGATTGCAAACTGGTACAACCACTCTGAAAATCAATCTGGAGGTTCCTCAGAAAATTGAAAATAGATCTACCTAAAGATTCAGATACACCACTCTTGAGAATATACACAAAAGATGCCCTACTATGTCACAGGGGCATGTGTTCCACTATGTTCACAGTGCCTTTTTTTTTGTAATAGACAGAAGCTGGAAAGAACCTAGAGATCCCATGAGAGAAGAATGGATACAGAAAATTTGGTTCATTTACACAATGGAATAGCACTTAGCTATTAAGAACAATGGCATACTGAGTTTTTCAGGCAAATAGATGGAACTAGACAATATCATCCTGAGTGAGGTAACTCAGACTCAAAAGGACATTCATAGTATGTACTCACTAATATATTGATGTTAGCCAAAGAAACAAATGAACCAACAAAAAGACAGAATACCCAAGACACACTCAAGATACAGTCCACAGAACTCAAAAAAGTCACCAAGCTAAAGTGTCCAAGTGAGGACACCTCAGTCCCACTTGGGAGGGAGAAGAAAGCAAGCACAAGTAGGTAGGGAGCAAGGGACCTGGGAGGGAAAGTGGATGGGGGGGCAGAGGACAGGCGAACCTGATATGGTATTGGGTGAGAGAAAATGATTGAAACCCCAAGGGCCAACAGAAAGAATGAAAACAGGCAACCATGGGAGATAGGAGGTTGGGGGAACCCTCCAGAATCCACCAGGTGAGAGATTCTTAGGACTCAGAGGGAGGGACTTTATATGAAATGCTGACATTAGGGAGAGGGAACTTAAGAGGCTACTTCCATCAGGAAGACAGAGCATCCAATGAGGGATAGGTGGCCCATCCCACAATCATAACTGTGACCCATAATTGTTCCTGTCTGAAAGAATTACAGGGATGGAAATGGAAAGGAGCCTGAGGAAAAGAAGGTCCAGCAACAGGCCCAAATTGGGATCCAGTTCAAGGGGGGGTCCGAAGGCCTGACACTATTACTGAGGCTGTTGATTGTTCACAAAAGGGACCTAGCATGATTACACTCCAGAAGACCCAACAAGCAGCTGAAAGAATCAGATGCAGATATTTGCACCCAACCAATGGACAGAAGCAGCTGACCCCTGTTGTTGAATGCTGAAAGAAGCTGAGGAGAAGTACGATCCTGTAGGAGGACCAGCAGTCTCAAGTAATCTGTACTCCTGAGATCTATCAATCACTGGACCTAGACCACCAAATAGGCAGCATACACCCATTGATATGAGGCCCCCAATACACATACAGTAGAGGACTTCTGTGTCTGTGTTCCTTCAGAGATGATGTACCTAATCCTCAAGAGATTTGTAGGCCCTAGGGAGTGTAGAGGTTCGGTAAGGTGGGGGTCCTGTCTCTATGTGGAGACAAGAGGGTTGAGAGGAGATTTGAGGTGTGTAACAGTCAGAGGGTGGATGGGGGTGACATTGGTGGGGATAAAAGATGAAGTGTAAAAATAAATAATTAAGTTTAAAAAAACAGCTATCCTTAGATAACAGAGTGGAAAATTCAGTGAGATCACAATTTGAAATTCAAAATGAATCCTCCATTTAGTAGAGATGAATAATGAGCTCTAAAATTCCAAGAAAAGTATGCCAATGCAGATTAAATAAGAGCTGGCTGAACAAACAAAAAATATTAGATATGGAGAAGAGAGGACAAGAGATGTAAGAAGAAGAAGGAATGGAAGGGAGATGGAAGAAAAGAGAGTTAATTAGTTCATCTCCAGTATACAAAGCTAAATGTGATTAAAAAATAAGCTCAAGACTTGTATGCATAGAAACCTGAAAGTCAGTTTTCTTTCTTACTATGCAGTGGACAGTCCCTCATTTGAATCATGGGACTACATCATCCAACTCGTATGTAAAAGATAGAGTAAAGCAGGAAATTATCAGGGAAAAGTAAACAATTGGGTAAAAACAAATGAAATTAAATACATTATGTTGATACTTTTGTTATTGTTGTTTTTGCTTATTTTATGCTTTTTAGGACAATTTTGAATTGTCCAGGAAATATTTTTTTAAGTAATAGCCTTAGCATTTCCTGAATTATATTTTGTGACAAGCAAAAGCAACACAGAAATATCATAACTTGCTAGGAATACTTCAAGTACTAGATATTTGAAACAAAACAAAAAAGTTTTTTAAAGGATGTGTTAAGAAATAAGGTGTGATGAAGGAATTTGTTGCTAAAGCTGGACCAATAAAACAAATATCAATGAAAAGACAAAGAAAAATCTAGAACTTGTCTCATTGTTAGAGAACTTGCTGAGCAGCCATTTCAATCTCAAGAAAAATATAAATACACATAAACATACCACACATACATACACACACGCATGAACATACATAGACACAGGCCCCTCCATACACAGACGAGAAACTGGTTACAAAAATCTGGACTGAATTTTTAATTAGAATATGGTAGTACTTAAATTAAACTCCATCTCTTCATCAAAAGTCCTCAATAAAAACAATTTCACAAGAATTTTCCTTAAATCATTAATTATTTCCATCCTCAAATCACCAATATTTCTTAGTATAATGGACTACTGTTCTCCTTCTAACATTTGAACTTTAGCGTTACTTATAATACAATCTTTGAATTTTTTGAAGTGTGTTTGTTTGTAGTTGTTTCTCCTTGTAGAGGAGAGCAAGAAGTTCTCTCTTACTCAGAAATCATTGGCTTGAATTTCCTACATTTGGAAAAATCACAGGGGTCAGTACATCTGTAGTATAATAGATGACACTCTGCCTGGAAACCACCTTTGTGATCATGCTATCTCCTAAGACTTGCTTGTATATTTGGCCAATTTTCCTCCCAGAAGTTGATCATTTTCAATCATTTCTACACTTTAACGTCATGTATGTAATCTTAACAGTGATCTCACTTTCTCACTTCATCTCATGTCATGTTACCAGCATCTGTTTCTGTTCTTCACATGTATTCATTGGGCCTGACTTCCCTATTCTGCTCCCTTCTTCTAGTACACTGATGATACATTTCAAAACCTATGACAAGCTCACAGTATACTATTCAATGAGAAGCTGAATATTCTTAAATTTGTAAGGAAGCAACATCCAAATGAATGTACAAGTTACTAAACCCAAGTCAAGAATAGTTTTTTATTCAATACTTAAGAATGGAGAATAAATCTGTTCATCTGTCAAACTTATCCTTGTAAATATAAAGTCATGTTGCATGGTGAATACTTGATTGCATTAGGAAAGAAAATGCATTTACAGAGAAAATATGTAACAGGGCAAATCATGGGGAGGATGAGGAGGTTGATAGAAGGAGGAAGGGAGGGAGACAAGGGAGGGGGAGATGGGGAGAAGAGGAAGAGAGACATAGAACAGCAGACAAGAAGGGATAGAGGAGAAAGAAGAGAGAGGACAGAGAGGAGAGGGAGAGAAGATAGATGGGAGTGAGTTCTGCCAAAGACAAATTGGCATCTAATTCTGTATAAGTGATTTGATACATCATTCTGTCTAATCCAAGTAAACATTTGGAGATTCAAATTAATCTCCTGACAATTCTTATTTACAAGAATGTTTGTCAAAATTGGAAAAACCAAGTATCAGCATTGTGTGTGCTATAAACCATGAGCTACACAATTACCTCATTTTATAACCAAAGCTTTCTAGAAAAATGTTTGCATTTAAATAAAATGTAGAAAAATATCATACCTGCATGCTAGAATATATAAATGTCCATCTATTTTCTGTGTATACATTATACCTATTTTTTATTTTATTTATTTATTTATTTATTTATTTATTTATTTATTTATTTATTGGTTTTTCGAGACAAGGTTTCTCTGTATAGTTCTGGCTGTCCTGGAACTCACTCTGTAGACCAGGCTGGCCTCGAACTCAGAAATCTGCCTGCCTCTGCCTCCCAAGTGCTGGGATTAAAGGTGTGTGCCACCACTGCCCAGCTCATTATACCTATTTTTACTGAGAGGTAGTTCCCAGTTAGAGAGTTTACACAGTTGTATTTATATTAAAATAAATAGTAACCTGTAATATCTGATTGCTTTTCTCATTGCATAAAGAGATGGTGCAGCAACCCAACATTAGTTAGGACTTAGACAATCCTTCAGAAGGATTATAGGAGCCTGCATATGGTCAATGACAGCATACACACATACACACACACACACACACACACACACACACACACACACACGGAATTGCCCTAGACTTTCTGCATACATGTTATAGATGTGTAGCTTTGTCTTATTGTGGAACAAGTAAAGTATGAGAAAGGCCTGTCTCTGACTCTGTTGCCTGACTTTGATACCCATTCCCCATACTGAGCTGCCTCATCTAGCCCTAATGGGAGAGGCAACTCCAGTCCTATGCCAGGGCTGGTTGATATCCATGAGAGACCTCCTCTTTTCTGAAGAGAAAGGGAGAAGGTGTAGATGGGGATGTAGACAAGGTGGGAGAAAGGACTTGGGGGGAGAGGAAGAAGGAGAAAATATGGTCAATATGTAAACTAAGTAAATTTTATTAGTTCACAAAAAGAGTATGTGCAGTTATCTCAGTGTTTCTGTTTTTCTTCTGCAAAATACAGAAGTAAAGAATGACATACTTGGAGTCACTGTGTGTTTGATGCAGTAGCATCTCAGAATGAAATCCTTAAACATTAGAAAGAAGCATTCACAGCTTGGTGTTTCTTTGAATGAGATTTCTCACCATTGATTTGATACATGCTATAGATGTCTAAGCTGGGATCTCAGAGTGATACCTAAAATCACCCACCAAATAAAGTTGTTACACATGCACAGTTTCATATTCATAAATAACATAAAACATGCACAGATTATCTCTCACTTGTGAATAAAAGCATTGTCAAGATTAATATAATATATTGTGTAAGAAGTATAACTAATATAGTACAACCATCTTAAAGCAGGTTCCATTTTAAACTTAGGAGTTAGCCAGAGCACAGCTGAGTCCATGACAGACTTCATACCAACAGTATAGGAGACTAGGCCAGAAACTCCTACACCCACTTGTCTACACCAGTTACATCTGCAGTATTGGGGGTAAAATCCTGATCAAGGACAAGAGGCCTTATGGCCCCAAAAGTGAGCTTGTGCCTCCTGGGTGTTCAGACAGTTGCTGGTATCTCCTAACTCAGACATGTTCCAGATTAGTCTTTCTAATCGTCAACATGCCCTCTTATTTAGGCATAAAAGGTACCCCAAGAAATGATTCCTTAATGGCTAAACTTAAGATTAGGCATTGTCTCCTGGTCAGCACAACATTCCAAAATATCCTAATTTATTTCCAAGCTGTCCTTAGCTTGTAATTTCTCTCAAGAAACCTGCCTTGCCAGACAGAATGTCCTTAGAGTTAGCAACAGGGGTCAAGCATATTCCTTAGGGCAGCCCCATAATAGTCAGAACTGTTTTACATACTAGAAAGTAATCCAAGGGCTTCCCTCCAGCAGAGACCCAGAGAATTAGCAGGAAATGCTAGATCGGATTCTCCTAGTCCTTGCCTCCAGCAGAACCAGAGAACTAGCATAGGAATACCAAATTAGCTCCAGCAAGGAGGCCACCACTGCTCTTCCACCTGCTTCACAACTGGCTACCTGATCCTATCGACCTTGATGTATCAGTTGCTTGCCTATGTGACCTCAGTCTTGTACCCCTTGTTGTAACCCCCGCCCGCCTATATGACTCTTGTCATTCACCATGTTTCCTGTATACCATATAAGCCTGCTTTTCATTTTGTGCACTCTCTTGGACTCAGACTCATATTTGGGGACTCGAGTGGGCACTTGAGCTGGCTCGAACTCAGACTAAAACTGGAACTTAGATGGATTAGGACTTAGATTTATGCAGTCCTCTGTCCCCCGGGCCCAGAGTGCTTGGGATTGGGGGATGCAGCACCTATCCAGAAGAGGTGGCTGCTTTAGACCCAGTGTGTTTCAGGTGGCCTCAGATGTACCTTAACTGCTGAGCTGTTTGATTTATCATTTCTCTTTTGGAATGACTGTAAAAGTTTGATGCCATTTTCAAGAAATACATTCAGATCCTGTACTTCATGTGTCATCTCTGCCATCATTTCTTTGCCTACACCTCGTCGACCTGACTAGGACCCCATTTCTCCCAAGAGTTGAGTTGAGGGAGGCCCAGATTGGCTGGCCTGCGGCAAGAAACGATAGCTCAGATCCAGGAATCTGTTGTCAGTTAGTAACAAACATGGACAGCCAATAAGAAGACACCTTGCAATCTGCCCTAAAATAAAAATAGATAGCTGAAATGAATAGATAACCAGCCCTTAGGAGGGAAGCATATGGTAGCTAATATTTTAGAAGTCATAGATGAATTGCTAAAGCTAACTGAGCACACTGCTAGCTAATGATTACGTGACATCATTATAGTTTCACATGCTAACCAATCATGTAACTGTCAAGTTGGAAATTCCTAATCCTGCTGCAACCAAAATAAAAAGGCTGAATCTTAGATGTTCAGGGCTTTCAATGCTATCATGCTGTCTTGGAGGAGCCTCATGGTCCAATCTCCAGCTTGAAGAAAGCCTCTGCTTTTATATACTGGTTCTATTCCTAGTGATCTTTGAGCACCTCACATCTAGGCATTACATAAATCAGTTAATGCCTGCCCTGGTATAAACATACCCACACATACATAGGCATTTAAAAACCTCAAGTTATTTAATGGTACACATGTACATACAAATACATGTGTACAAGTATGTTTTATATATACAGTAATCATGAATATGCACATATGTATATTTCAACAACCTAAACTTACAGAGTAGTAATATAGAAAACGGAGTTACCCCATAAAAATACCAGAAAGCAAGGAAGTTCACTTATCCTTATGAAAGGGGTTTTAGAGGGTTTACAGAGCAAACACTCATCCCCAAGAAATGCACGCTTCCAGGAGGCATCCCCCGGGAGAGCGGATCTCCCCCACCCCTCCTGCGTGTCAAAAGTGTCTTATCCTAACCCCGGGAGGAAAAAGGTCAATAGAAACTAAAGGACAATAAACAAGATAAAATGTAACTAGCCCATGTTGTAAAGTGTAAATGTAACCAGCCCACATTGTAAGCTGTAAAACCCTGTTCTGAAAATGGTATAAATACCCAAGGCTTTGTTTCCTCTGGATCCCTCTGTCCCCGATTACAGAGTGAGCCTGGTATACCAGTGTCAATTCATAAATTAATCTCATGCTTTTGCAGCAGTCTCCTTCCTGATTCTTCATGAGTGGGGCACCCACTCCAGTTACAACAATAGTTGAGTGTTTATAGTGAACCCATCATTTAATGTGCATTTTATACATCTAGCGCTTATAATTTGTTGGCCTACAGTTATTAAAGATACCTACTAATTGAGTAGATTTGTTTTATTGTCAACATGACCCAACCTGGAGTAATTTGGAAAGAGTCAATTTTTATTAAATCTCCTAGATTAGATTGGCCTATAGCCTTGCCTGTAAGGGCTTGGTCTAGCTGCTGATATAGGGAGTACCCAGACCACTTTGCGTGGTTCTATCCCTCGGAAGGTGATTGGGGCTGTACAAGATGATCAGCCTGGGTAAAAACTAGACAGGGCATGCCTATATATGTTCCTGAATCCAAGTTCCAGCCTCCTTGCTCATGCCTCCACATTTCTGCCTCCAGGCTTCTGCCTTTAGTTCTTGCCATGCCTTTCCTCAGTGGTAGACTGTGATCTAGATGTGTAAGGTGACATTTGCTCCCTTCCTCACAATTTCTTTTTGGTCAAAGTCATTTTTTACTGCAACAAAAAGTAACTAGCACCCTTATAAAAGCAGGAAGATCCCCTCCCACAGAATGACAGGGCTGCATGTTGTGTACTGTGTTTTTTTGTTTGTTTGTTTGTTTGTTTGTTTGTTTGTTTTATTTTTGTACTGAAATTAAAACTATGCAAAATAAAGAAGATGCAGTTTAAGATAAAAGTCATGTTTTCCTTTTCTGACAAGTCGTTTTTGACTTGTCTAGATATTGTTAGTAACTTTGTATTGCTCCCAAGTCTCTTTTCATTTGTTTCTGCTTTGAACTTCTTTATGTTGTCCCTTGTGATATGCTGGCCTTGCTTTAACCTTTCTGTTTTAAGGTCATGAGCTACACTGTTAGGTTGAATATCTGAAATCAATCCAGTGTTGATACAGGTAGTTTTTCTTTGCTGTACTCACAATAAATCCCAAGTGATAATAAAAGAGAGGCAACCGAGTTAAAAACACTGCACACCAGGTCCAAACAATACCACGTAAAGAAGGTTTAATTGAGGGAGAGAGAGTGGGAGAAGGTGGCGCGGAAAGAGAGAAGGGGGAAAGAGAAAGAGAAAGGAATGCTTCTCCTTTTTATACAAGTGGTGACGTATGTATTGCCCAGGTGAAGTTGGGAAGCCCTAGGGATTTTGGGAATATGGGGCCCGTTGCCCATGGTAATAGATCTGTGGTCCCACCTATCTATAGGTGCAGGCACATGGTGATGCTAACATACCTCCCTTTTTGATATTATACAGAGAGGGAAAGGAAAAAGGAGGGGGAAGCCGATGGTGAAAAGAGGACGAGGGCGTCGTGTCTCTTAAGCTACTCCCTGCTGTCTAGGAGCATTGTCAATGGGGGTAGCTGGCTTTCACCATCGGGATCCACTTGGTAAACATTTGCATCAGGTCTCTTTATGGACAGTGGCTCGTTTGTGGGCAGCGGCTGGTAGTCCAGTAACAGAGTGATTGATAGTTTGGTTAGAAATTTTTTGCATTTGTCATTGAAGAAATATAGAAACAAGATTAATAAAGCAGGGAGCAAATAATAACACCAGTAAGATGACTAGGAGAGGAGTTACGAACGGGAGTATCCACTTCCATATGGTGTTTTCGAAAATCTCAGAACTGGAAGTCTCACGGTCTCTGAAATTTTTTATGTCTGACTGTAGCTCCTGGATTTTATTTCATACTATCCCGGATTGGTTGACACAGAAGTAGCATTCTTCTTGGAGGAACAGGCAAAGACCACCTTCTTTAGCTGTCAGGATATCTAGTCCTCGTCTGTTTTGAAGCACCACGGCTGCCAAAGAATCAATCTGTTTTTGAATAGTAAGCACAGTTTCAGACATTTTTTGAAAATTACTTTGGAACTGGGAAGTGAATGTATTATATTGGATCATGGACGTTGTTATCCCTGCAACTCCAGTACCAACACCTATGGCTATTCCTGTAGTGACCAAGAGTGGTACAACTTGAACTGCCCTCTTATGTTGGGCAGCTATCATATCTATAACTGGGATTGGCAGAGGCTCATTTCCCTGGATTACTCCCAGTTCAGGGAAAAGAAGTACTAATGTGCAAACTCCTGACCAGCTACCAGGTAGGCGATGATATGCCTGAGTGCCACAAAGAATTGACGTGTTTTGGATTGCAGGGCATTGTGGCAGAGATGATATATCAAGGGTTATAGTGCTATTGCAGTCTAGGGAGCTCAGCATTCCTACTGAATGGGTCCCAGAGGCCTTAAAGCAGGTTGCCACGCCAAAGAGAGGGACAGAGGCGAGGTATGGAGTCATGGTGACACTGGAGCCAGGGCAGCTGACAAAGGGTGAGGTAACATTACTTGGCAGTATCACTGGAGATGCTGTAAGTGACAATTGTGAGTTAGTTCCAGGGGGTACACATAATCAGCACTCCTTAAAGCGTCCAGGTCTGGTGACATTGATGAGTTGGTATGCCGCGGTTAAGGTCTGAAGTAAAAGGCAAAATGATAAGTCAGTGCCATTTATGAGGGGTGATGTTAAAGAAGTAAGGACCTCAGAGGAGTGTTTGATTATCTCCCCTACCTTTTCAATATCTAGGGGTTGGGCAATTGAGACATATTTTCTTTGAATATGGATGGTACTTACTGGGCCCCCGGGCTGATTTTTACGATAGAGCTTACCAACGACTCCTGTCTCCCACCTGGAATCCCACAGGTCTTGGATGTGGAAAAAGTGTGTCTTGTGATGCTGATAGAAGAAATGATTGATCCGTGATCCTAGCATATGTATTTGACAAGACCAATATGGGCAGCCCCCATATTTGTCAGGCCATTTTCTACAGTAATCTTCCATCTGATCAAAGAGAAAGCAAGTATAGAGATCATAATATTTAGATGGGATTACAGATACTGGGATGATGGCAATTTGGATTGGTTTCTGGCATCCAGCTATGGAGCAGTTTCCCGACCCTATTTGGAAAGACTGTTTGTTATCAGTGGGGGTTTCTTGAACCTGGAATCTCCAGATATAGGGGCTACTCTGAATGGGAATGAACAACAGGGAGAGGATGAGAAACCCATGTTTAGTCCAGTGAGGTCGAGCTCGGCTGCCGGAGTGGAGTCTAATTTTCTGGGAGTGAGGATAAGGTAGACAGCCTCGTTGTCCTCTGGAGCTTAACAGAACACGGTCCTGTTAAGATTGATGTGTATGAAGAAGAGTCATTTTTAGGTGGAGGAATGAGAGGTTTGAGGTGAGACAGATGGACCCAATGAGGGAGTCCCTCAAGTTTAGCAGCTGTAGGGGTCACAAGAATTACTTTAAAAGGGCCCTGCCACTTGAGAGAGAGAGATGAGGACCGATGACCTGGAGGGGATAGAAGGACTTGGTATCCAATGTTGATAGGTAGTGGACAGGAGACAGTGCATGGCCGAGGTAGATGGTGGTCAGCAAAGTTCCATAGGAGAGAACAGAGGTGGCAAAGTAATGGGGTAAGTAGGCGGTCTGGGAGTGGAGAGCATTTAGGTGAGAGGCTAGGAGTTAGGACTGGACGTCCATACATGAGTTCAAAGGGAGAGATGAGGAGAGGTCTCTTTGGAAGAGCTCATAATCTGAAAAGAGCCAGGGGTAGGAGTTTTACCCAATCAAGGTGAAGTTCCTGTGACAGCTTAACGAGAGTAATTTTTAAAGAGCGATTAGCTCTTTCTACCTTACCAGAAGATTGAGGGTGGTAAGGAATGTGAAAGTGCCAGGGGATATCTAGAGCCTTAGATAGGATTTGAGAGACTTGGGAAGTAAATTCAGGACCATTGTCCAATTGGAGAGAGGCTGGGACACCAAACTGGGGGATGATCTCCTGAAGGAGGAGATCAGAGACTGTCTGAGCCCTTTTGTTAGTTGTGGGAAATGCCTCTACCCACCCTGAGAAGGTGTCCACCAAGACCAGGAGGTACTTGGCATGCCTGACAGAGGGCATGTGGGTAAAGTCAAGTTGCCAGTCAGTTCCAGGAAGGGAACCTCTAGCCTGATGGGTAGGAAAGTGGTGCTATGATACTTTGAGTTGGGGTCAGACCTCTGACAGATTTTGAAAGAAGCAGTGATAGATTTCAAGAAGCTTAAGTCCTCAGAAGTAGGCTGTAGGTGGGTCTTCACAAAAGAAGAGAATGCTTGGCTATTAGGATGAAAGAGTTGGTGAAGATAGGACAGAGTTTGGTGGGTATCAGGAGCTAAAGGAGGTAGAGATGTAGGTTGTAGTGTAAGAATGTCCTGGGGAGGATGAGACAAGTCTAGACTCCTAAGGGCCACATCTCTAGCTGCCTCGTCAGCTTGGTTGTTTCCCCTGGAGACAATAGAGTCATCTGTCTGGTGTGATCTACAATGGACTATCTCAGTGGCTGTGGGAAGATGAGAGGCCTCTAGCATGGCCATAATTTGGTTTGCATTAGTTACTGATCCTCCTTTTGTGGTAAGTAGCCCACGCTTCTTCCAGATAGCAATGTGAGACAGAAGGATATGAAAAGCATATTTGGAATCTGTATAGATGTTGAGGGATTTTCCCTGTGCCAGTTGAAAGGCATGAGTAAGGGCTATTAGTTCAGCCTGTTGATTGGTGGTGTGAGTAGGAAGGGCCTGTGCCTCTACCACCTCAGTGTCTGACACTATGGCATAATCAGCTCTTCTAGCCCCTTCATGTAGAAAGGAGCTGCCATCTGTATACCAGGTCTAGATGGCCTGAGGCAGTGTGCCCTCCTGTATGTGTGAAGGATGAGGTAATAGTTTCTCTAAAGTTTCAATGCAGGAGTGAGATAGGGAGTGGTCAGTATTAGGTCGAGGAAGAAGATTGGAAATATTAAGAGGTGGGCATGATTGGAAGGTGAGTGTAGAATCCTCTATTAGAGCTACCTGAAGGAAAAGAACCCTAGAGGGAGGTAGAGTCTGTAAGCCTTGATAAGTTAGGAGCTGTGTCAAGTTATGAGAAGAGAGGACAGTAATAGGCGACCCAAACGTTGGTTTTTTTGACTCTCTAATAAGAAGTTTGGCACCTGCTAAGGTACGGAGACAAGTTGCTCATCCCTGGATGGTAAGATCTAGTTTTTTGGATAAGTAAGCTACAGGTGAAAAAGAGGGTCCCAGTTGATTACCTAAGACTCCAAGGGCAAATCCCTCTTTTTCAGTTACATAGAGGGAAAAAGGATGAGTCAGGTCAGGGAGATGTAGAGCTGGTGCCTAAGGAGAGCCTGTTGAAGCCTCTGAAAGGGCTTCGTAATAGGTTTGAGAAGAGGCTCGTGGGTGGAGCCTAATACTGCTTCATATAGGGGACGAGAAAGGAGGGAAAAGGAAGGAACCCACGAATGTAAAAAGCTAGCTATTCCTATGAACAATAAAATCTCTTCTTTTGTAGAAGGAACAGTTAGGGACCGAATGAGATTCTTTCTATCTAAGGTAATAGCCTTGTGGGTTGGAGTAATTGTTAGTCCCAAATAGGTGACCTAAGGGGTAGACAGTTGGACTTTAGAAGGTGAAACCCTGTAGCCCCGACTGGAGAGAAAATTTAGAAGGGTAGAGGTATCAGCTTGGCTAATTTCTAGAGAAGGGCTACAGAGAAGTACATCATCAACATAAAGTATGACCTTAGATTTAGGGAGAGACAAGGAGAATAAGTCAGAAGCCAAAGCCTGACCAAATAGATGTGGGCTATCCTGAAATCCCTGAGGTAGAACAGTCCAGATAAGTTGGGTAGAAAAGTGGGTATCCGGATCTGTCCAGGTAAAGGTAAATATATTTTGTGACTGAGTATCTAAAGGGATAGAGAAGAATGCATTCTTGATATCTAAGACTGAGAAATGGCAAGTCCCCAAGGGGATAGTGGAAAGAAGTGTGTAAGGATTAGCCACAATGGGATGGAGAGGGACTACTGCAGAATTAATGCGCCTGAGGTCTTGAACTAGGTGATAGTTACCATTAGGCTTCTTGACTGCTAGTATAGGAGTGTTAAAGGGAGAAGAGGTGGGACGAAGGAGTTTTTTTCTCAAGAGGTCAGAAATGATAGGCTTAAGTCCCCTGAGACTCTGGAGAGAGAGAGAGGGTATTGAGCTTGGATTATGTACCTGGTAGAGTCCAGTAATTGGATGACAACAGGAGAATGATGTTTAGCAACAGAGGGGTTCTGGACATCCAAGACTCAGGGATCTACCTGAGAAGCTGGTAAAGGAAATAACATGGTAGCATTAGTAGGTTGTCTGGCTAGAAGAAGCAGAGGAACTGCTGGCGAGCCTGGGTTTAGGCGAATGTGAGGAGCAAAGGAAATTGAAGCTCCCAGCCTAGCTAGAGGATCCCTTCCCAATAAGGGGACAGGACATGTTGGCACTACCAAAAAGGAATGGGTAAAAAGTACACCCCTAAAAATGCAACTGAGTGGTGGGGTCTGGAGAGGGAAGTATGGCTGTCCTCCTACCCTGACAATAGGAGAATTAGAAGGAGAAGTGGGTCCCCAAAACTCCGTCAGGACTGAGTAAGTGGCTCTAGTGTCCAAGAGGAAGGAAATGGACCATCCACATACCACGATATTTACCCTGGGCTCCCTGCTAGTGATGGCAGTGGTCGGGTCAAGGGAGCTCAGGCCTCCTCAGTCTGCCATAGCCAAGCCTAGGAGATCAGTTGGAGGGTTATCTGGGAGTGATGTCCCCTTGTTCTGCATAACATGGGGGCAATCAACAGCCCAATGTCCCTCTTGATGGCACCTAGGGCATGACCCTCTTGGCTTGTGGAAGTTGGGGCAGGATTTTGCCCAATGACCTTTTTGACCACACTTATAGCAGGTGCCTGGTGGACTTTGTGTCTTAGGAGACCATGAGCCCTGGGTAGTGGCTGGAGCTGGTTGGACAGCCTTTGCCAGCATGTGGTAATTTTGTTTTCAGACCTTATCATCTCTCCCATGGTACACCTTGAAGGCCAGCGCTAAGACTTCTGCCGTGGAGTTAGGGGTCCCCTCTCCAGTTTTTTAAGTTTAGCTCTTATGTCAGGGTAGCTCTGGGAAAAGAAGTAGGTCATCAGGAGTTGGTTACCTTCTGAGCTTTCAGGGTCCAGGTTAGTATGCTGTAATAAGGCCTTAGTAAGACGTTCTAAAAATTGAGATGGATTCTCTTGCTTGTCTTGGACAACCTCTTGGAGTTTTTCAAAATTTACTGACTTTAAGGCCACTTTCCTAAGACCGGCCAGAAGACAGGTTATGAACCTGTCCCTGGCTAAAATATCACCTGCAGAATTGTAGTTCCACCTGGAATCTCAGTCTGGCATGGTGTCAGAACCAAGTGGGTAACTGTTGTCTGTTTGGTGTATGCTGTCTGCATGGACTCTTGCTTCTTCCCAGACTCACCTGCGCTCCTCAGGAAGTAAATTGTTAGTGGGGATCATATAAACATCATGGAAAGTCAAGCAGTAAAACTGAGTAATATATTGGAACTCTTTGATAAACTTGGAAGGATTAGAAGTATAAGATCCCAGCCTGTTTTCTATTTGGGAAAGTTCACTAAGTGAGAAAGGAACATGTACCCTGACAAGGCCATCTGCTCCAGCAACTTCTCTTAGAGGTAGGACTGTTGCTGGGTCAGATGTCTCTGGGGAGGAAGAACTTGGAAGTTTGGTTATAGCCTTAGAACAGGTAACAGGAGGAGTGAAGGTAGCTGCCAATGTGGGACATTTGGATTGGCCCCCAGCTGGCACAGAAGAAGGGGAGGGATCTGGAGAGGCAGGGCTAGCAGGCTCTGGAGTATCCTGGTGAGGAGGAGAAACTGAGGTAGCAGTTTGTGCTTTTGGAGGCGTGGAGACAGGCCTGTGGCGAAAGGGGGGTGGTTCATTACCTGGATCCAGCGTTGCCATGTCATCTGGGGGAGGTTGTGTAGGTTTTATAGCTAAGAGAAGTTGAGTTGGGGAACAAGAAGTACACAAGGAGGGATTAGAATGGAGATAGATGAATGCTTGAACATAGTGGACCTCCTTCCATTTACCAGTCCGCTGGCAGTATGTATTAAGAACCCTTAAAATAGCTGGATCTAGGGTACCATTAAGTGGCCATTTTGAATTTTCATCTAGTTGATATTTAACCCAGACCTTATTGCAGAGATATATTAATTTTGATGCCTTCAAATCGGCGTTAGTTAACTTTAGAGATTTGAGATTGTCTAGGATACAATCCAGTGGGGTGCCAGGAGATATGGTCGAAGACATTCCGTTACCCATTGGCGGGTGCTTGGTTATTCCTACCAGCTTCCTGAGAACAATCCAAGCACCAAAGGGTTAATGGCCAAAGGTAGGGGCTCAGGTCATCACGAGAGCCCTCTAGTGACCGCTTGGGAGCTACAACCCACCCTGGGCCTTGTCAGCAGTAAATCCCAGAGAGATTAGGAATGCGGGTTGCCTCTGTTGGGGAAGGGGTGCACCAATGGTAGAAGTCTTAAAGCATAGGTCAACTGGGAGCCTGTAAACCCCCCCCCCCCCGTGGTTCCCAGAGAATGCTGGCCAGACGTTGTCCGGGAAGCTAGAGGTTCTCCCCTTGACTGGTCCTATTAATTGATATGCTGGTGCCTGTGTGAGAATTATAGCGGACTGGTATATGGAAATACATGGTATTGTATGGATAGGTGGGGATAGACCACAGCTCACTTGGTTGAAATTCCCACGCAGCCGCAGTGGCAGTGGCGGCAGCAGCGGAGGCGACTGGGGCGGGAGCAGACTCAGAGTCTAGCAGAGAAAGCAGAGAGCAACGGCAGCTTTCACCACCTGAGGTGCCTTGCCCTACTCCCCTACTTGGGTCATGCTCACCTAGGATGGCCTATGTGCCTCCGTGGGTGCAGCAGCTCAGGTCCCCTGCTCTGGTGCTCTGGTGCTCTGGTGCTGTGATGGTCCGCCCCTCAACGGTGCCAGCCCATGGGATGCCGCTGTGCAGAGCGGCAGCTGCTGAGCACTCTCTTGGGGAGTGGAGCAGCCTGTGACTGCCCCTGCTCTGGTGCTCCGGTGCTCTGGTGCCCTGAGCCCTGTGTCCGCTCTAGCACCAGCCCTCGGGAAGCTGCAGTGCAGAGCTGCAACTGCTGAGCGTTCTCTTGACTAGTGGAGCAGCAGCTGCTAGCAGGCCAGCACTCTCCTGGTAGACCCACGAGTCACCAATCTATCTGATCTTGGTGGGACCTCCAAAATGATAATAAAAGAGAGGAGATTGCGTTAAAAACACTGCACACCAGGTCTAAACAATACCACGTGAAGAAGGTTTAATTGAGGGAGAGAGAGGGGGGAAGGTGGCGTGGAAAGAGAGAAGGGGGAAAGAGAAAGAGAAAGGAATGCTTCTCCTTTTTATACAAGTGGTGACGTATGTATTGCCCAGGTGAAGTTGGGAAGCCCTAGGGATTTTGGGAATATGGGGCCTGTTGCCCATGGTAACAGATCTGTGGTCCCGCCTATCTATAGGTGTAGGCACTCGGTGATGCTAACACCAAGGATTTTATATGCTGTGTTTTCCTGATAGTTTCCTGATAGTAAGAATAAAATATTCCTGAAAAGCAATATTTTATTCTTACTTTTGGTTTATATAATTACAAGTTAGTTGCATGATTTTGATTCTCCAAGTATTTTTTCCACAAAAAAAGTACATAGTATACTGATTGACACATTGTGTGCATTCTCTTGAATCTCAGTGGTGTCTCTCCATCACCCTCTTGAGTTTTCTGTGGACTCCTGCTATTTCTTTCCCACTGTGAACTATCATAGAGAATAACTGGACATGTCGGTTTTCTTTTACTAGTTTCTCTAGCTTAATCAACAGTGTTGGTTAGATGTGCCTGCTGAAGTTGTCTGGGTACCATGGGAAATCGCCTCCTCTAGTGGTGCAGCTAAAATAGAGCAAGGCAAGTGGAGCTGAGGAGTTGCTTTCTGGCCCAAGGCTATGTGACTGAAAGGAGCAGAAAGTTGAAGGATAGTGGGCACTCTACACCCTGGCTTCAGGCAGAAATGTAATCTTGTGCTAAGTTCCAAAGCTTTGGGATTGCCTGACAGGACCCATGGCACTGGGAGACTTCAGGATGGCATTCTTCCCAGGCACGCACATTTTAGTATACAGAAATCCATGTATAGGTGTAAAAACTTATAATTCCAGCTACATAAGAGGCTGAAGTAGGAGGAGCACAAGTTTGAAGGTAGCCTCAGGAGTATAGTAAGACCACATTTGTAAGAAAAGATATAAACTGTTACCTCCCCCCTCAACTCAGCCATCGAACCTCTGGCAGCCTCTGCTTGGAGGCTACCACTTGGGGAGCTAAGACAAAAGCTCTCTGCAGACTGTTAGTCTTTGAAGAAGCTGCCTGGAAGTTCACATGGAGATAGGACTTTGGCACCTGACCTTTTCTGCAGTGTTTATGTTATACAAATATCATGTAACCTAGAGATTCGGTTTCAGTTTTTCGTGTACCTATAAAAATCCTATATTTTCTAAGTAAAGTAGAAACCTTGATTGGAACGCATCTTGGCTTCATGATTTCTCTGGCTTTTCAAATTCTCTTTCAGGTCCTTGTTCCTTCCCCCGAGAAAAACCCAGTTTGTGAAACTGCAGGCAGTTTCAACAAACTTTCCACCTTTTAGAATTTTTACCTTTAATATTCTTTTTTTAAAGGATTTATTTATTATTATAATTAAGTACACTGTAGCTGACTTCAGACACATCAGAAGAGGGCGTCAGATCTCATTACAGGTGGTTGTGAGCCACCATGTGGTTGCTGAGATTTGAACTCAGGACCTTCAGAAGAGCAGTCAGCACACTTACCCACTGAGCCATCTCACCAGCCTGACCTTTAATATTCTATGAAGCTTCTTCCAGTGGATGTCATGCATCTGAAATTCAAGTTATGTTAAGGATCAATCACATCGAGGTGGTATCCTGAGCAAACAGCTATGGCATGGTAAGTGCTCAGCTGAGACTCAATATTTTCTAAATTACAGTTGACATTTGGATCTACCCTAGACCTCTTACTTTCAAAGTTATGACTGAAACATTGATTTGAAATCACTCAAAATGCACCAGATTCTAATCACATAAAAATCACACAAAAATTACCACACTGTAAAATGTCATAAAAAAATTGGATGGAAACTTTATAATTTGCTGAGAGAGGGTGGGTCAATGCTTACACAAGAGCTGAGTGACATTAACAGCATCCTTGGAAGGATCTTGACATCTTCAGCTACTGCAGTAGACAGGGAAATTCACTAATCACTGTCTTGTCTTCATAATATCCATAGTTTATTTGGATTATGACCTTGGACAAGTAATCTAAGTCATCAGCTTTAATTATCTACTAATCAGAGAGACTATGAAAAAATGATAGAATGAGCAAGTTAATGAGAACATGTTTACTGGAATCTTTGAACTCTTAAAAATCGTTCATGGGTCACATAGTATACATGAAATATATATATGCATATAGACTTATATAATAGACATGTGTGTGGATGTGTGTGCACATACACATAAGCATATGTTTATACATCATATATGTGTAAACATACACATACATATACAATGAATGAGATAATATGAAGTAATTTTGTGGGTTCAACAATCAACAAATGTAGGGAGGAACAAAAATATAATTTTTTTCACAAAACTTGACTCTTTTGTAACAATAAAATATTTTGTAGTTTCAAGTTCTGTAGAGATTATTGGCCAAACTCTACTATAAGCAATCATACAGATAAAATTCTACCACATATACTAATACTTAGACATATCGCCTACCAATTAATCACTTAAAAAATTCCCATTATTTTTATCTTATATGTATAGGTGCTTATCTACATGTATATCTGTGCAATATTTAGTCAGAAGGGAGTGTTTGATCATTTGGAACTGGATTTAAAGATGGTTTTGTACAATCCATGTGAGTACTAGAAACTAAACCCAGATCTTATAAAAGATAAAAAAGTGTTTTTAAATACTGGGTTTTCTTTTCAACTCCATGATTAATAATTTTTATAAAAAAATTGACACTATGAAAATACATGTAGTAGTATTTATATCCTTTGGAAATTTGTTCATAAAACCCCAATAATTAATCAGGGTAAGATTCACCTTTTCAATATATAGTTAAGATCTTTGACTCTCTCTCTTTCTCTCTCTATCTCTATCTGTCTCTCTCTGTTCATCTACCTCTGTCTCTCTTTCTGTCTCTGTCTCTGCCTCTATCTAAGTATCTGTGTTTCTGTGTTTGTATATGTATAAATATATGTATGTATGTTTATATGTATGTATATATGTATGTATATATGTGGTATGTATGTATGTATGTCTCCATTTCTGTTTCTGTCTTTGTCTCTGTCTTCTGTCTATATCTCCATCTCTGTTTCTGTCTCTGTGTATATGGGTTAGAAAGAAGTGAGAGAAAGAGAAAGAGCAAGAGAGAGAGAGAGAAAGAGAGAGAGAGAAAGAGAGAGAGAGAAAGAGAGAGAAAGCAAGAGAGAGATTTCCTGTGTGTTTAGTATGTGTAGTAGATCCATGACAACCTTACGTTTGTTTCTCAAGTGCTACCCACCTTGTTTTTTTTTTGACTGAGTCTCACTCTAGGACTTGTAACTCATTGAATCTGCTAGATTGGATGGACATCAAGCCTTTGGGAACTGCAGGTCTCTGCCTCACGAACTCTAGATCTACAAATGTGTGCCCACATACTCAGCTTCTTATAATATATATGGGTATAGAGATCAAAGAGAGGTCTTCTTTTTTCAAGCCCTATCTTTTAGTCACTGATCTTCCCTGCCTTTGGGTAAGTGACATTTGTAGGAAGATGTCATTTGATCATCAACAGCCTAAAGTGACCTTAACCATGGAATGATCTTTGGAGGTTATTCACTAATGGAATGAATCATCAAATTAGGAAGTCTTTATGGGACACTATGCTCAGCAAGTGAAAATCACAGGTAAGAAGAACATTAGTATGGTATCAAGTGATGAAATACTACAATTATGTGTTGAGCCAGGACGTTGTGAAGATAAATAAAAGTCTTCATTTCCTCTTAGGCTATCGGTACTAACTCTTGAGGACAGTGGAATCTTACTCACAATGTCCTAAAACTTTATTTGACTTCTGGTACAGTATTGTCTTCTGTCTTCACAGAGGTCCATAGAACCTTCTACTTTGTTCTAAAATTCACAAACATATTTTGGCATCGGTCATTAGAAAAGAATTCTCATGGCCACACCTCCTTTCTGATTTTTCTTTTTCACTCAAAAGTCTTCTCTTATTTTGGTTGTTACTAGCTTGTCATTACTATAAGATTGATAGTCATAGAATTCTTTTGTTGGTGTCCTAATTTTCAGGGTCTTTGATTATGTTCTTAACATTGATATCTATAACTGTCAAATTTTCATACTTAAATATATGACCATAAAATTAAGTTTCCTTTATTCTCTGTGGAGTTTTATATATTGACATTACTCAATGACATGTATACATGTATGATTTAATGGTTTTGAAGATAAACAGTTTAAATTTGTTCCGTGTTTTTATTGTTATCCATTTTATTTTTGATTTCCTTTGTGTGGAGACTATCTTACAATTCCATTTTATTGTATATTAGCTTATTCACTATCCTTCTGATTATATTTTTTATGAATATAAAAATGCAGATAAGTTCAGGCTCAATGAGACAAGAGATGTTTGTTTTGTAATTTGTCACACTGTCTTTTCAGACAGTATTAGCAATTTTTGTAGTTTAGGAAACATAACTTTAGACATTTACCTCAGGCTTAATGTTATTAATTCATACATTTTTCACAACTTATGTTGAAGTTACTAGAATACATTTTGTTTCACAGGACAATCTTGGTTTTTTTTGGGGGGGGGGCGTTTCTTTTCTTTTTTTTCTGTTCCTTACATTATTATTAACTTCTGGAACACTTGTGTTACACTGAATTCTCTTTCCTAAGGGTCTGCTGTTAGGATTCCTGCAACTTCAGCATATTAAAAATGCCCCTGTATATTTTTCTTATTTTTTAGTTGTTTAAAACCCCTGACCTTTTAAATACATTCTCAGTGCTCTGCCCTTGTGCACAGGCTTCCTCACTCAAAGAAATACTCTTAATAAAGGAAAAGACAGACTTCCATACATTAGCATTTGTGATGCGTCTGGTTTTTTCACATCCCTGCTTTCTAAACAGTGTGAGTATTCAAGGTCACTAACAGTGATTGCTGAGGGATCTTTTCCCAGTATTTAGATTGTCTATCACAGCTTGCTTGAGAATCTGTTACAAGGCCAGAGAGATGCATGGCTAAGTGGTTAGGAGTGGGTACTGCCCTTGTATAGAACCCAGATTCCCACAAACTACTTTGAGAGTATCATAACTCCCTGTGTCTCCAGCTCCAGGGAAACAAGTTTTTCTGTTCACTTCTACTTTTATTCATAGTCATAAACCCAAACTCAGACCAACACACATACATGCCTAATTAATAACTAGTTATGAAGCTTCTGCTTTTCGTATGGGACAAGAGCTGACCCTGTGCCACAGCTCTCTATACCCAAATACTGCCAGGGAGAGAACTGGTATCCCAAGAGTAGGGACACACCAGTGAGCACAGGTAAGACCATCACTTCTGCTCAGAGGAAACTAAGCAGAACCCTCAGGACATAGGAACCAAGGAGCAGTGTGGGACAGGATCCTCTGGTTTCCCTCTGTGGTAGGAGCTGATCCTGTTTCTCAGCATTCCATATACAAATACCACCAGGAGAGGGAGAGATCTAGTCTCCCAGGACTGGCAACACACCTGTGAGCCCAGGTAGGTCCACCACTTCTGCTCAAATTCCTGGTCCAAGAGAGACCCAACTAAAGCCATCAGGACACAGGAACCAAGGAACAGCTAGAAATAGGATCATGTCAGTTTCTGTCTGTACCCTAGAGTTGACCCTGTGTCACAGCTCTCCATATCCAAATTTCTCCAGGAGAGAACTGGTCTTCCCACAGTACTGACCCATGAGCTTGCAGGAGGAACAAGCTACAGTCAAAAACAGCAAGACCAGCTAACATCAGAGATATCAAGATGGTGAGAGTCAAGGGCAAGAACATAAGCAACAGTAACCAAGGCTACTTGGCATCATCAGAACACATTTCTCCCACCACCACAAGCCCTGGATACCCCAACATACCAGAAAAACAAGACTCAGATTTAAAATCACGCTCATGATATTGATAGAAGACTTTAAGAAGGACATAAATAACTCCCTTAAAAAAGTACAGGAGAACACAGTTAAACAGGTAGAATACCTTAAAGAGGAAACACAAATCCCTTAAAAAATTACAGGTAAAAAACAACCACATAGGTGAAGAAATTGAACAAAACCATCTAAGATCCAAAAATGAAACTAGAAACAATAAACAAATCACAAAGGGGGACAAGCCTGGAGATAGAAAACTTAGGAAAGGGATCAGGAGTCATAGATGCAAGTATCACCAACAGAATACAAGAGATAAAGAGAAAATCTCAGGTACAGAAGATACCATAACAATATCGACACAACAGTCAAAGAAAATGTAAACTGCAAAAAATTCCTAACCCAAAACACCCAGGAAATCCAGGACACAATGTGAAGACTCAGCCTAGGAGAATAGGTATAGAAGACAGTGAAGACTCCCAACTTAAAGGGCCAGTAAATATCTTCAACCAAATTATAGAAGAAAATTTCCCTAACCTAAACAAAGAAATGCCCATGAACATACAAAAAGCCTACAGAACTCCAAATAGATTAGACCAGAAAAGAACACCCCCCCCCCCTCGTCACATAATAGTTAAACCACCAAAGGCACAAAACAAAGAAAGAATATTAAAAGCAATAAGGGGAAAATATAAAATAACATATAGAGGCAGACATATCAGAACTACACCAGACTTCTCACCAAAGACTAGGAAAGCTAGAAGATCCTTGGCAGATGTCATACAGACTCTAACAGAACACAAATGGCCCAGGCTACTATACCCAGCAAAACTCTCAACTACCATAGATGGAGAAAACAAGATATCCAGGACAAAACCATATTTACATGTGATCTTTTACACAAATTCAGCCCTACAAAAGATAATAGATGGAAAAGGGCAACACAAGGAGGGAAACTACACCCTAGAGAAAACAAGAAACTAATCTTCTTTCCACAAACCCAAAAGAAGATAGCCATGCAAACATAAAAATAACATGAAAAATAACAGGAAGTATCAATAACTATTCTTTAATATATCTTAACATCAATGGACTCTATTCCCCATTAAAAAGACATAGACTAACAGACTGGATAGGTAAACAGGACCCAACATTTTGCATCATACAGGAAAAGCACCTCAGTGTCAAAGGCAGACATTACCACAGAGAAAAGGGCTGGAAGTCAATTTTCCAAGCAAATGGTCCCAAGAAACAAGCTGGAGTAGCCAATCTAACATCAAATAAAATCAACTTTCGACCAAAAGTTATCAAAAAACAAAAGGAAGGACACTTCATACTCATCAAGTAAAAAATTCTACCAAGAAGAACTCTCAATTCGGAACATCTATGCTACAAATGCAAGGGTACCCACATTCATAAAAGAAACTTTTCTAAAGCTCAAAGCACATCTTGCACTTCACACAATAATAGTGGGAAACTTCAACACCCCACTTTCACCAATGGACAGATCATGGAAGCACAATCTAAATGGACATATTGAAACTAGCAGAAGTTATCGACCAAATGGAGTTAATAGATATCTAGAGAAAATTCTATAAGAGTCCTCAATCTCTATCTAATATTTGACTGTCTGCAACTGCACCTGTTTCAGTCAGCTCCTGAGTAGAGCTCTCAGAGGACAGTTAGCTAGGTTCACATCTGCAAGCATCACATAGTATCACTAATAGTGAATTGATTGGTGCTTGCCTTGGAGACAGGTCTCAAGTTGGGCTGGGTTTTTTTTTGTTGGTCATTCCTTTAGTTTCTGCTCCATCTTTGTCCCTACATTTCTTTTTGACAGGACAAATTTTGAGTGTAAAGTTTTGTGGATGAGTTGGTGTCCTTATCACTTCACTGGTGGCCCTGCATGGCTACAGGAAGTGTTTTTTTCTGGTTTCATGTCCCCAGTGTTAGGGATCTTGACTAAGGTTGTGCATATTGACTCCATGAATTATGATTCAGAGATGTTACTTTTTTTCTAGCAATAATATATTTATGATCAAAGCCAAGCTAAAACTATGTGAATTTTTATATTGTTTTATACTAACATATTTTTGTATTAATCATTCCATTTGATTACATCTCAAATGATATCCCACTTCCTGGATACCCCTCCACCAATCCCCCATCCTTCATACACCCTCCCCACTAGCCCTTTGCCTATATGAGTGTGCTCCCCCACCCTCCCACACTCTCCCACCCTACCTCTTCAGCATCCCCTTCCTCTGGGGCATCAAATCTGCCTAGGACCAAGGGTCTGTACTCCCATTGCTGTCAGGCAAGGCCATCCTCTGCCATGGATCCCTTCAGGTACATTCCTTGGTTGATGGTCTAGACTCTGGGAGAACTGGGTACTTAGGCCAGCCTATGTTGTTCTTCGAAGGGGTTTGCAATTCCTCTTTGACCCTCTAGTCCTTCTCTCAGCTCCCCCACTAGGTTTCCTGAGCTCAGTCTGATGGTTGGCTCCAAGCATCTACATCTGCATTGGTCAATTGCTGGTGGGACCTCCCAAGAAACTACCACCCTTGGTTCCTGTCCAAGAGCACTTCCTAACCAAAGCAACAATGTTGGGGTTTGTGTCTGCAAACATGATTTATCCCCTAGGTGGGGCCATTCCCAGTTGGCCCTTCCTTCAGTCTCTGTTCTATTTTTGCTCTTGTTTTTCCTTTGGACATGAACATTTCTGGGTTAACAATCTTTGAGATGGGTAGGTGGCTCCATCCCTTGACTAGGGGCTATGCCTATTTTTCGTTTTTAAAAAGGAAGTTGATGTGCCATGTAATTTTGCACCACAATTCTCATAGATTGAAAAGGGGACTTTTATCAATGCTTATGTGACATTTCATTAGAGCTTGTTATTCATTTCATGTTGATTCTCCCATTTTGGATGACTGTCTCATTTTCTCAGATCAGTCTATGAGATACTTAAAAAGTGTCTCAGTTATTGTAATTAAAGACTTACAAGTGCTAGCTCATCAGTATCTCTCACCAAATGCAGATAAAGCCATTCCAATGTCCAGACATTCACCAGCTCTCCCATTTCTGTCTGAAGTAAAGGGTGGTGGGTTGAAGTTCATCACTGAGACATATGAGGGCTCTGCTCAAGCAGTCAAGAATGTGACTTGCTAGAATTGACAGTGTCCAAGAAGGAAGTTGAGACTACATCTAAGCTCCCAATAATTTTAAGGAGAGCTGTCTTAAGGCAAAATAATAATAATAATAATAATAATAATAATAATAATATAAAATAAAAAAATAACCTATATGGATAGAACTCTAAAACCATCAAGAACCTCAGAATGTTACATCAAAATAAAGAGTCATAAAATCTGACTGCAATAGACTTTACAGGTCCAAAGATAAAGGCATGAAACTCAAACCATTGCCTGCATTTAAAATGAGATAAATACATGTAATCTGAATCTAGGTTACAGGAGAATTGAACAAGTAAGACTTGGGAAGATAATGTAGAGAGCCAGCTGTGTGGACTGGGTGATGCTAACATTCCTCCCTTGCTAATTTTTGATTTTATACCAGGGAATTTGGATTATGTAAGATTACTTATTTAACTTTAGTTAAATTCAGTTTCATTATACTTTTTCCATTAGATATAATTTTGTTGAGTTCTCTTTTTCTATGACTTTTCTCTACCACTGTTATCATGTTAGCAAGAGCAGCTTCTAGTCTCAGACATCATACAGAGTCTTCTTGGCCTTACAAATATGGTAGTTAACCAACTTTCTTTCAAGTTAGTCTTGTTCAGTGTAATGTGTCATATTTATAAGCTTCATTAACCTTCTCAGGAAAGTAAAACTGTGGTCAACACATTGACAGCCTCTAGGAGACTTAGACCATTAGTTCTTCTTTATCCAAGGAAAAGAGTGTTTCTGGGAAGTTTTATCATTCATTCCTACTTAACTCTGTGGTGGAGCTGACAGAAGCTAACTCTGTCATTTTAATCCTAATTGGACTCTAGGGTAAAGGCATCCATCATCTATTAACCCTCCAAGGAAGGATAGATAATCGCTGTCCCCATGACACACCTAGGCTCAGTGGTCATTTCATTGAATTTCAAGACTGAATGGGACTTTTATTGAGTGTTATTAGGACTTAAATTATTCATTTTAAAGAACAGATCAGCACATTTTGTATCACAATTACACACCAACATGCTTTTTTTTTTTTGCTTAAATTACAGCTTTAAGAATATAATTAAGACAAACTTCTTCAGTGTAATTCTGCAGTTGTTCTATATGAGCCTTGTAGAATGACCAAAATGGGCTAATTGAGAATTTAATTATATGAAAATTGAGTCTCTTTATTTCTCAGTTCCAGGATCAATGTTGTCACAATCAGTTTGCACTTCAGATTCTCTATTTATAGTTGTAGACATTAAGTGCCTTTGCCACTCCTGAGTTTATTTCAATATTTTAGTGAAGAAACAAAGCAAGCAGGAGGTATCACAATTAAATTTCCCATTTCAATTCAAAATCAATTGTTACTAAGTTCATGTCTTAACTATAACAACTATGAGTTTAGAAAACTTAATTTATTATTTTGTATAGCTTCCTCTTTAGACATTATTCCAGATTCATGGTAAACACTGTTTCCCAACATGACTGAAATGTCACCTTGGGTTACACTTTAAGTGGGAGTATGAATGCTGTCATTATTAAGACTCACAGAAAACCCATCAGTTCTTGTCTTTACAGCTATATTTTAGAGATTAGTGCACTAATATATGACATGGTTAAATCAAATTTCCAAGTTAGAATTTGAGAAAGCTGGATTTGTTTTATTCATTTTTATTTAATCACCATGTAATATTTTGTCATAAACGTTATTGGTCTGAAGTCCTTCTAGAACAGCAGATTTTGTCATTAAGTACAGACTTCAGGTTCAGGTCTGAAACTTCATGTAACTTGACTCATATAATCAATATCATATCTTGAGTGATTGCCTTTCCATGTTTTTTTAAAGATATATGATGCTGCATGTACAGTGCTCAGCTTTGATCATGCATAGCTTCCACCCTGAAGAGTGTAGGGGCAACCAGATTACAATCAATTGCAGAGATTGCAATCAAAAGGAATCTACTTTTTTTGGAGGATTGACCTGGGAATAGAGAGATTATTCTTGAACAAGACCTCATTTACTTCATGCTTTTCTTCCAAGTACCCATTAAGAATGGGTTGTCAAGTAATCCAGAATGACTAAAGGTAAGCCTTATGTCATTTTCTTTTAAGATGTTTGACTGTATTAGATGCACAATGAAGGTACACTTTTTCCTGTTTTAGACATCACATAAAAGTTGTAATTATTATCACTATAAGTAACATAAACTTTGGCTTCTGACAATATACCATCTCCACCTTCTGCTGATCTCTGCCATTCCTTGGTAGTTGAGGAAGGACCTTTCTCTATTTCATAACTTTTGTCAGTGTTGGCATGTTTTAGTGGTTAGTCCTTGAAAATCTCACATGACTGTTTTGACTCCAAGTGCCAGCTTTGCATTAGAATTCATCACCTGCCTGGGATTCATCACTTTTGCCTTCTTTATACACCTTGATATTAAAGAGCTCTCACTGTTTTGAAAGCCGTTAATTTATTAATGACAAATTCTAGTTTGTAATACATTCATAAAGTTGTAATTCTCCATGTGTGCTTGTGGACATTTGTAAATATATGTGATCCACGCAATCGTCTCGCCAGCAAGAACGCACGCGGACACTAGGATCCTTCTGCAACAAGCGTTTATTGCGATGTGAAGAGGAAGACCCCAAGCCCCGAAAAGGCACTGCTTATATACACCCTGGAGTGGCATGTTCATTTCTGATTGGTTGTTTGCTCATTACCTCATGTGACGTGCTGGGATGGGCTGTGACTTGGCGTGCTCTGGCCCTTAGCACATGTGCAGACTACTTGTTTACAGGGAGAGGACACCGGATGCCAGCACCATGTTGTAATGGCGATTGAGCCAGCTCGGGCATGGCTCTCTACATCTCCCCCTTTTTGTTTTTATAAATGATAGGCTCTGGCCGATGCCCCGTGTCTTAGGCTAGCTGATGTGCTGTCCATTACTAGCATCAATAGATCGGTGGGATCCTTTGGATCACTACTCATTGGTGTGTTCCTGGTTTATGGCATCAGCCTAATCCCGTCGTAGGGGCCAAAGGCAGTGGGCCTCGAGGACATATGGCAGTTTGACTCACTCTCCCATGTGCAATGGGATAAGACCCCACAGGGTGCAAGAGCTAAGTCTCGCTGACCATTAGCTTTTAAGTATTTATTTTGTTTTTAGCATGCTGAGTCAAATATTGGGAGAGGCTCCTTGCTCTAGTGCAGCAAATGCTTGGGCAATTACTACCTTGTCACATTTTTGTTGGGCTCCGAGTTTGCAAACCATCCAGAGAAGAAACACTAAGCCAGCACACAAGGCAATACCAAACAGGCCAATTCCCACCCATTCCTTAAGGAAAGAAAAGGCTGAAGAAATCCAGGAGGTAAATTTAGTAAATCCTTGAGCCAGGGATGGATCTACTCGCGTCGAATTTATGGCTACCACTGCAGCTCTCAATCTTTCTAATATTCTGAAGAGCCAAGATGAGGAGAGGAATTATCTGCCAGGATATCCTCTGGGGAGCCATCTTCCGTGATGAGGATTTTTCGTGTCAACCGCTCCGGCAGCCAGAACGGGTTGTTTTCTTCCTGTGGGAAAACACAAACAGCTCCCCTGGATCTTATCAAGATAGGATCTGGGCCCTTCCATTGGCCAGTCAAGACATCCTTCCACTTGACCATTTCTTTTGGCCTATCAGGCTCTAAACAATGGCGGTCAGCAGCCGAATGGCCCTGACTATCCAGATTTAAAAAATTAAGAGTAAAGAGTGCTATAGAAACGATTACTCGTGGCACTAAGGGTAGAGCCTCCTCGACTCCCACATTTTGTTTTATTAGATAAGATTTTAGCGTGCGATGAGCCCGTTCTATGATGCCTTGTCCTTGAGGATTGTATGGAAGGCCCGTCAGGTGGGTGACCTCCATTTGGCAACAAAACTGTTTAAACTTTTTTGAAATATAAGCTGACCCATTGTCGGTTTTGAGAATTTTAGGCTTTCCCCAGCCACTCCAGGCCTCAAGACAATGTTGGATAACATGTGCTGCCTTTTCTCCCGATAAGGGGGAGGCAAAAATGATTCCAGAACAGGTGTCAATAGAAACATGTAAATACTGAAGTCTCCCAAAGGATGGAATATGGGTAACATCCATTTGCCAAATCTGCAATGGCCTAATTCCTGGTGGATTAATTCCCACATGAGGCACGGGTAAAAATTGACAGCAATTCTGACATTTAGTAACTATATCTCTAGCTTCTTTTCTAGTTATATCAAATTGATGACGTAACGTCTCTGCTGTCACATGAAATTTTTTATGAAAATCTTTGGCCAAATCCAATTTTGAGTATAGAGCGATAGCAACCAACTTTGTGGCTCGATCTGCTAGGTCATTTCTATGAGACATTGGATGTGGTAGACCTGAGTGAGCCCTAATATGTGTAATAAAAACAGGATATCTTCTTTTGACCAAGGTAGATTGAATCTTTTGAAAAACTTCTACAAGCCTGCTAGAGGGCCTGATTAATCCAGCAACTTCCAAGACTTTAACTGCATTTACCACATAAAGGGAATCAGATACAATATTTAAGGGGCCTGGAAAGGTTTCTGAGACTTCCAGTACCACCAAGCATTCCACAATTTGAGGTGAAGTTTCATTATATTGTTTAGATGTAACTCTATCATCAACCACATAAGCACCTATCCCTGTTTTTGACCCATCTGTATATACCACTACACCATCTGGGAGTGGTTCTTGAGATAAAATACGTGGGAAAACAACAGCCTGACTCAAGGCAAATTGTAAAATAGAATGTTTAGGATAATGATTATCTATTTGACCATTAAAGGAGGTGATTAACACTGCCCAAACATTGGAGGTAGCAGTTAATATTTGAACCTGATGTGCAGTGTAAGGTATTATCAGAACCTTAGGCTCCCTTCCAAAATGGGTAATAGCTGCTTTTAACCCACGAAGGGCAAGCTGAGCAACTGCATCTGGATACCATTCAATAATCTTTGCAAGGGATGCATTAGGATGGATCCATAATAAGGGCCCATCCTGCCATAACACAGCTTTGGTAAATGTCTGGTTTTAAAGACACACAAATTAAAAGTTTTGGTCTCATCAATGCGTTTTAGCTGGGCCTCCTGCAAGGCATCCTCTACCATTTGCAGGGTACGGCTTGCAGCCGGTGTTAGTGCCCTTGGCGAGGAAATGTGAGAATCTCCTTCCAAAATGTCAAACAAAGGTTTCAATTCAGTACAGGGAATTTTCAAAAGTGGTCTCAACCAATTTATATCACCTAATATTTTTTGAAAATTATTTAAAGTATGTAAATTATCTCTGCAAATTTCTAATTTTTGAGGAACTATTTTCTCGGGGTAAATAACTGTCTCTAAAAAGGAACCAACCTCTGAAATTTGAACCTTCTCTGTGGCAATATGCAGACTCCACTGTCCTAATGTAGCAATTAATAAAGGGTATGAGTTCTGCAAAATGGTCAACTCTTTATGGCACATAAGAATATCATCCATATAATGAATCAAAATCAGGGAAGGAAATTGTTTCCTAACGGGGTTCAAAGGCCATTTGTACATACAGTTGACACATAGTAGGACTATTGGCCATGCCTTGAGGCAAAACTTTCCAGTGATATCTCTTATCAGGTTCAAGGTGATTAGTAGCAGGTAATGTAAACGCAAATCTCTGTCTGTCTTGTGGGTGTAGGGGAATGGAGAAGAAGCAATCTTTAATATCTATAATTATCATCCTCCATTGTCTGGGTAAGGCAGAAAGCAAGGGTAAACCTCTTTTCACTGAACCAAACAGTTGCATCTGCGCCTTAATGGCTCTTAAATAATGGAGAAGTCTCCATTTTCCTGATTTCTTTTTTATAACAAAAATAGGCGTATTCCAAGGGGAAGTAGAAGATTCTAAATGGCCATTTTTAACTTGCTCTTCAATTAATTTGGTAGCTGCCTCCAATTTCTCAGAGGATAAAGGCCATTGAGGAACCCACACAGCTTCCTCCGTAAGCCAGGGTATGGGCATAGAGCCGTCAATGGCAACTAGGGAAAACCCAGACCTTGTCTTCCTGTATTACTTTCTTGGGGAACTGGGTTTAGCCTTCCTTGTTCTTTCCTACCAAGGCCTTTTCCTTCCTTATATCCCATCCTTTTCATAATTTCTATGGCTTGTTGTGAATACTCATTATTCAATGTCAGTCCCAAGTCTTACAAAATGTCTCTTCCCCAGAGGTTAACAGAGAGAGGAAGCACATGAGGTATAAAGCTTCCTGTCTGGCCCTCTGGTGTCTGCCAAGTCAAGGAGCGTGAACTGACTGCAGGGCTGGCCTCATATCCCAACCCCTGTAAGGAGTGGGATGATTGTGTAACAGGCCATGCCTTGGGCCACCAGTTGGAAGAAATAATATTTTTATCAGCTCCTGTGTCTAAAATTCCTACAAAATTCTTCCCTTGTATCATTAATTGTAAAGTGGGTCTAGTTTTAAGATCAACTACCAAGTGAGAGAAGTCAGTTCCTGAAGAACCAAGCCCATTGGTGGCTCTAGGCACCCCAGTTGATGGGAAACAATCATGCAAACTTGGGAGAATAACCAATTGATCAATCCTATCCCCAGGGGAAATAGAAAATATGCCTTGTGGACAAGAACAGAGAACCTGAAGCTCCCCTGAATAATCTTGGTCTATCACTCCAGGGTGAACCATGAGCCCTTTCAATGTTAGAGAAGAGCGACCTAGAATAAGGTCGACACTTCCCTCAGGCAGGGGACCTTTGAAATCAACTGAGACAAGCTGCGTGCCCACATGTGGCATTAGTAAGAATTGGGAGGTGGAACGGAGGTCCAATCCTGTGGAGCCTCTTGTAGCTCTGCAGCTAGAGGTGTCCCCCGGTTGCAGGCTTGTGTCCCATAATTTTTGGGGCCCTGGGATCTGGGGCCCAGAAACATGTTTTTTGGAGTACCTTCATCTGTTCCAGATGGTGGGGAATCATGTTGAATAAGCTTTCCTTGAATATCTCTGACTGAGCATCACTCATTAGCCCAGTGATAACCTTTCCTGCATTTGGTACAAAGCCCTGGGGTTCTTTTTTGCGTGGAAGCACGACACTCTCATTTCAAATGACCTGGTTTGCCACAGTTATAGCATACTTTACGGCCGCCAGGACTTGAGTGGTTTTGGCTTTGCAAAATAGCAGCTGCAAGGCCAGCATTGGTCAGTGGGCCTCCAAGTCCTCGGCAGACCTTTATCCAATCTATCAACCCTTTGCTTCTTCTAGGGGTAATTACTGCCTGGCATTCTGGCGAAGAATTTTCATACACCAGTTGTTCTATCAGTGGTTTAACTCGCTCTGGGTCTCCAAAAATTCTGCCTGCTGCTTCTGTCATTCTAGCCACAAAGTCTGAGAATGGCTCTTGGGGGCCTTGTGATATTTTCGTTAAATTTCCCCCAGCCTCCCCCTTCTTTCAGAGGGCTTTCCATGCTTTAATAGCAGCAGCAGAGATCTGGCTGTATGCTCCCCAATCATAGTTTGTCTGATCATTAACAAACTGTCCTTGCCCTGTTAACAATTCAAATGTCCACTGTCTTTGATTGCCTTCCGCATTGGCATTGGCTTTTGCCTTTGTCTGAGAAGCATCATGCCACAAGGCTTTCCACTTCATATATTGTCCCATGTTAGGAAAGGCAGCTTTTACTGTATTTTGCCAATCATTCGGAGTCATTGCCATAGCGGCAAGTCTCTCGAGCTGCATGACTGTGAAATTGGCATCAAACCCATACTTCTGAACTGATTCAGCAAGTTCTTTAATAGGGGTATATTCTACCGGTGCATGGATGCAACCTCCCTCTGCAGCCTCAAACACTGGAAAGGCTTGTAACATCTTTCTTTTATCTTCCTTTGAAAGGAAGGAGTCCGAATAGCACCCATCCGCGTAGGGCGGAGGAGCACTGGGGACTACTGCCGGAACTGCTGCCTGGGAGTTCGCCATGAGCTGGGGAGCCTTGCAGTTCCTATTCCCCGCCTTCTTTTGTTTTCGATTTTGTCGCCCATCTGGATGGTACCTTTCCTCCTCATAGCGGGCTGCTTCTTCATCTAGGTCCTCTTCCTTGGAGGGACTTAGTTCCTCTAACTCAGAGCTATCAAGCCCCAAGACCTCCAGTTCCTTTACTGGATAAAGAGATCTCTTTTCTGAGGCCTTTCCCTTCGTATGCTTCTCTCCCAGGGTGTCCTTTCCCTTATCTATCGCTTCCGCAGACTGAGCGTCTTTGGAAGGGTCTCTTTTCTTAGGCATGCCTTTCCTTTTTTGAGCTCCTAGTCTCCTATCCTGCTCTGTTTCTGACATATTGTCTTGTAAGCAAAACGAAACCAAAAGAAAAAGAACGAGCGCTAACAAAACAATAATGGAAGTTTCTAATGCACCTGCTAAACAAGGAGAAAGATGAAAGAGATCAAGACCAAACATATCTCTCAGAGCTTACCTTCATCCTGCAGTTCTGAATCCTCTCCGTGAACAGAGGGTCTCCTCAGTGCCGGCGATGGTGGGCTCCCGGGTTTCGGCACCATCTGTGATCCACACAATCGTCTCGCCAGCAAGAACACACACAGACACCAGGATCCTTCTGCAGCAAGCATTTATTGCGATGTGAAGAGGAAGACTCCAAGCCCCGAAAAGGCACTGCTTATATACACCCTGGAGCGGCATGTTCATTTCTGATTGGCTGTTTGCTCATTACCTCATGTGATGCCCCGGGATGGGCTGTGACTTGGCGTGCTCTGGCCCTTAGCACATATGCAGACTACTTGTTTACAGGGAGAGGACACTGGATGCCGGCGCCATGTTGTAATGGCGATTGAGCCAGCTCAGGCGTGGCTCTCTACAAATATATATGCTTATATATGCAGCCTCTACAATATATCAAAGATTTTAAAAGTTATGAAAATCAATTAGCATTAATGAAAGGCTTAGTGATTGCTTCTCTTACTGATCAGCTATTACATTAAACTTTGTGAGTCAGAGATCAATTTTACAGATTTTAAAGGTTATATAGATAAAACTGATTTGAAAAATTATGTAACAAAAACCAAATTCATGCAATTTCTAATGAGCAAAGATAGTGTTGAAGTCCACACTGTCTTTTTCTAGACCCATCCTGAGCTTGGTCTCCCAAGCTCTTCCCTGGTCCTTGCTCTGGTTAAACATGGAAACTGTGGAAAATGGAAATTTTTTTACTGGAGGAGAAATGTTTATGGAGAGTCTTTTTCATGTAGAAGACTAAACTCTGAGTTTGTAGGAATAAAAAGTAAATGGATCTGTGTTTTTCAGATAGTGCAATATGAAATATAAGGTCCATGTTGTCAGGAATGACACAGGACCAAAGAAAACCAGCAACTCATTTACTATTACTGAAACCATTCTAGTTTTGGACATTATATTAATCATTCTCAAAGTTCATCCATCAATTATTTCAATTGATGTTCACAACTGCCAGAGAGTTGTGTACTCTCATCATATCTATCTGACATTTGAGAGACAATAAAGAAAGCTTACGTGATATCTAGTCACAGAGCAGAACTGTTGTGGGAATGCATGTAGACACTGCCAGTCAGTCAGTAGACCACACTCTACACTACTCACATCATGATAGTCTTTTACCCTGGTCTCATGTACAAAGACAAAAATGAAATGTGCTTTGGCTGGGCTAATTGCTGACAATTATTTCTACACTGTAGTGGAAGCCATTCTAGAAAGTCAAACACTTTTGTCTTTTGACTTTGACCAGGAACCTCCTTGAGGATGTTGTATAGCACTGTTTTCCATAACTATTTAGTTAATCACATTAAAGTAATCAATAGCAATTTACTGTGTTTTATGTGTAAAAGTACTCCAAAGACCTGGATTTGTAAATTCACCTTAATTTTCAATTTCTTAGAGGGTTATGCTTTGAATCTTGATGCATATATCACAAAGTCACTCTGTTGAGTGTTGTTCCAATAATGAAAAGTTGTACTATAAATTTTCAACTGTTAAATTTTTACATCTAATAAGGGACTTATATCTAGATTATATAAATAATTTTTTTAGTTGTCATGTTGATTTTTTGTATTAGTCATTCTATTCATTTACATATCAAATAATATCCCACTTCCTGGTTATCTCTTCAAAGCCCCATTCCACATCTGCCCTCCCCCCTCCCTTTTGCCTCTATGAGAGTACTCCTCCACCCATCCACACTCTCCTTCCCTATGGCTCCAACATCCCCCTACTCTGGGGAATTCAACCTACCCCGGGACCAAGGGCCTCCCCTCCCATTATTGTTAGGCAAGGGCATCCTCTGCTACATATGTATTTGGAGCTATGGATCCTTCCAGGTACACTCCTTGGTTGGTGGTCTGTGGCACGCTAACCTTGACTAACAGGATTTAAGACATGACACAACCGGTTCCTTCTCTTAGCGGTTTACTCAGGATACCTTAAATGCAGCATTGTGTGGAGGTGAGCCCGCGATCCCTACTCGGGCACAGCTTATATCCTAGTAGGAGCCCATGAACTCATGCCATGTGTCATCTCCCCATAGGCCAGGGAAGATCATGTCACTCAGAAGCACAACCTACAAGCCAAGTCAGGTGTTGTTTATCTCAGAGCTCTCGGCCAACCGTCGCCATCTTTAGGGTGCAGTTTGGACGGCTCTCTACAGTTCCCCCTTTTTGTTTTACAATGAAACTGGCAAGAACAGAGGTCTGATCTCTGATGATAGAAACAGGGACATTGTACTACCCCACCCCAGGCTTCATGCCTCCCAGGGAGGGCCAGACCCATCCGATGCCTTTTCCACAGAGACAGGTTCTGGAGCATCAATCTGTATGCAATCAGACATGCTCTTCTTGAGGTTGCTAGCTGCAAGCAGCACACCTCAAGTGCAGTGCTAAGCCTCGCATCCTGAAAGCGATGATGTCAAAAGGCTATCACTTTTCTTGCTGGATGACAGCAAGCCATGCTTGGGGGGACTGCCCTGCCTCAATGGCTGTAAATGTTTGTGTTATCATGGCAAGATCTCTGTTTTGGGCTCGAGCCATATGGCAGAGACAAGAGAGGCAGAGAACAGAAACTCTCACTAAGGTCAAAGCTAATACTCCTATTTCTGCCCACTCTTTCAAATGATGCATTGCTTGAAGAATCCAAGATGACACCCCCTCAATCAAGGAGAGATCAACACATGTAGAATTCACAGTCACGATAGCCAATCTCAGTCAATTCATGAGATACTCAAAACTTATAAGATATTGAAACAACTATCAAGAGAGATTAGCAGCGTGAGTAATACTTTGATATTGAATGGAAGTCACATACAAGCCAGGATATTTCTACTCACAGCCTACTTGTGCTAGCTGCCAAAGGGTATTTATTTGTTCTGACTCAGCTGCATCACAGCAGCTACTAGTAACCAGTCTGTTGATTAGCAAAGCAACCTTGCCCCAAAAGCATATCCCTAACCCAGGCTTGATTCCCAGCTGCATGATTAGCGTCTGCCTGTTCATTAGCAAATTAAAGTGAAAGAGGCTGTGATCCCATAAGTATGGACGGACTCAGCTAAGGACTTTATAACCTTAAAGTCCAAAGGCTCATGAAAACACTGACCCTGTGCATCTTGAAAAACTGGATAAACAAGTGACAATTCAGTTCTAACTGTAGGGTTGATAGTAGGCCCCATATCCAACTCTCCTTTTCTGACTTTACTGAACGCTCCTCTTTTATCTGCTCTAATGCTGCCTGTCCTTTCTCTACTACTTCACAGCACCTTTGATCTTCTAGACACCCCCTGATTAGCATCCATACTGGTCTAACACTGCTCTTAAGCATCCCCTGCTCCCATGCAATTCCACCTTTTGAATCGGTTTGCAGGGTTATAAGGCAAAAACAGGCCACCAGAATAACGGTGAAAGCAAGTAGATGCAGCATTGTAATTATGACCACAGCAGCTATTGGTGGCATACCCAAAACCAAGGTCATTACCCCCCTTTTTTCTAGTGTGTTGCTCGTCACTCGCTTGCCGCTTTACCTCGGACTTTCATTTTGTCTCTTTCCCGAGAACTTTCTAAGCTCCGGCCCTACTTACCAGGCACTTACCGATCGATCGCTGTCTCTTTCCGAGAACCTTTCTTTAGTTCGCTTCACTTTGAAACTTTATTGCTACAACCCGGAGTCTTTATAGACTCTACTTCTGAGGACCTTATTGTCCCTTCTTACCTGGGAACTTACTGATCGATCGCCCTGTCCTCTAAGAGTCCTGGAACCTCACAGGACACTTATCCACGTATTTATCCCTGTCGGGGCCACCATTATGTGGCATGCCAACCCTGCCCAGCAGGAATTAAGACACAACACACAACCGGTTCCTTCTCTTAGCGTTTTACTCAGGATACTTTACAGACAGCATTGTGGAGAGGTGAGCCCGCGATCCCTACTCGGGCAGAGCTTATATCCTAGTAGGAGCCCATGAACTCATGCCATGTGTCATCTCCCCATAGGCCAGGGAAGATCATGCCACTCAGAAGCACAGCCTACAAGCCAAATCAGGTGTTGTTTCTCTCAAAGCTCTCGGCCAGCCATTGCCATCTTTAGGCAGCGGTTCGGACGACTCTCTACAGTGGTCTAGACTTTGGGAGAGCTAGGGAGAACTAGATTCAAAATGATTGTCAGCAATTAGCCTAGTCAAAGCACATTTCATTTTTGTCTTTGTACATGAGACTAAGGTAAAAGTCTATCATGATGTGAGTAGTGTAGAGTCAGGCCAGCCTATATTGCTCTTCTAATGGTGTTTTAACACCCCTCCTCTATACCAGTCCTTCTGCCAGCTCCCCCATCAGCTTCCCTGAGTTCATTCTGATGATTGGCTCCCAGCATCCACATCTGCATTGATCAGTCCCTGGCTGGACCTCCCAAGGAACTGCCATAGTAGGTTTCTGTCAGCAAGCACCTCTTCACCACAGCATCCATGTGGGCTTTGGTGTCTGCAAACTGATGTATCCCCAGGTGGGGCAGTTCCCAGTTGTTCCTTCCTTCAGTTTAGGTTCCATTGTTTGACTCTGTTCTTCCTTTGGACAGGAACATTTCTGGGTTAAAATTTTTTGAGATGGGTGGCTGGCACCATCCCTTGACTGGGGGCCATGCTTATTTTTTTTTAATGGAAGTTGAAGTACTATGTAACTTTGCATCATAATTCCCATAGATTCAAAATGGGACTATCTACTAGAGATGGACTCCACAGGTTCTAGCTCCTTCTCTGTGCATTAGAGCTAAAGTCTAGCCCAAAAGCTCACAATGCCTATGATCCAAACTATAGACCATATGGAGAGTAGAAAGAAGGAAGACCAGGAGGTGGATGCTTCCCTACTGCATTGAGGGAGGAACAGGATGATTGTGGGAGATAGAAGGAGAGGGGGGAAAAGGAGGGAGAAAAGAGGAGGAGGAAATAAGGGTGTCAGTATCAGAAATTCGAGGAGATGTGAAAGGAGTACAGAGGGTTAAGAAATCAAATAAAAATAGGTAGCAGGGAGGATGAGGAATGGGGAATAGCCACATAGCCACAGGAGGGTCCTAGACAACAGATAAACATGTGGCTCCTAGGACCCAACAGAATTTACTTTAGCTGTCATGAATAATTTTAGAAGCAGTACAATTGATACATGAATAATATATTCTAAATTTACAACTGAGCTTCATTGATATTTAACTAAAGATATGGGGGATATGACAAGAGTGATGAGGACAATGTGGTCAAGGTATGTAAGGCACATGGGTAAAGTTAAATAATCTAACTGTGTTTTATGCTATAATATACACTAGTAAAAGTGAGAAAAAAGATATATAGATGACAAGAGGCATGTGAAATCATTTATATACTTAAAATCCATAGTGAACTACCACCTTTCTCCAGTAAGACTGACTATGATGAAACAAAACAAAACAAAAAACCAAAAATCAAAGAACAAAACACTGATAATAACAAATAATGGATGTAGATACAGGGCTCCCTTGTACTCCTGTGCTGAAAATACATACCAAGACACTCATTAGTAGGGTTTTAACATCTTATGTTTTTTGGTGTTTTCCTAGTTTTTATTATTGTTGCTGTGAAGAAACATGCTGACAAGAAGCAACTAATGGAAAAAGACTTTACTTGCCTTATAATTCCAGGGTACACTCCAGCATTTGGGTGATGTCAAGGCAGTAACATAAGTAGCAAATCCTATGAAGTCACAGTCAAGAGAGAAAGGAATTGATTCTTGATGACTGATTGCTTTCTGCTTATGCTTAGCCAGCTTTCTTTTCAATTATTCAGTTCATAGCCACCTGTAAGAAAGCACCTCCCATAATCATGGAAAGTGAGTGAATGAACAGCCAAGACAATCTCCCACAGACACGGGCACACTCCAAACTGATCTAAATACTTCCTTACTGAGACTTAATCTAAAGTGATTCTTGGTTGTACCGAGGTAACAAGTAAAGTCAACTCAAACCCAAAAGTTTTGGAGGCCACTGGGTATTGATGAGGCCTGAAGGGTGAAGAGCCAATGAAAGGTTCTAGGTAGCATTGTAAGATGAAAGAGATCAGAAGACATACCCACATATATTCTCCTTCGTGTTATTTGCCTTATTCAATTTGAACCTACTAAGCCTGTTTCAAAACTGAACAATAATATGCTTGTGTTCTTTATAACTTAATCCAGTATTCAGTTACTATGTAATACAAGCAACTACAGCATAAGTTTATCTAATTTAAACATGTTTTTTTCTTTATTTAATATTTTTTTAGGAAAATGAAAAGAAAGCTGGTTCAATAATTCAGTTATTGAATACTTTCATAATCTGTAATACACAGGAAATGAAGAGGAAAAAGAAGTTTAGGATAGGAGAAAATTTTTCTTAAATAAGTATCTCAATTTATTGAAAGGATTTCTAATTATTAAAAATGTCATTATTTAAGCATTTGCAGGTGTTATCAGACATTATAAGATAAACCAATGAAACCCCAAAGGATAGCTCTTGCCATGGACACAAACAGAAATAAGGCCCGTGACCTTAATGTATATATTGATCTCCCAAGATATGGTCCCCTAAAATAATTTTTGCTTTGAAATACATTTTTCCTAGTATCAATTCATTGTGATGAAAAATTTCAACAAAACTTTAACATCTATTCCTACTTTCATCTCTGACATTGTCCTACAACCTTCTGCAACCTAATCCCTCCAAAAGGAAGTTTGTCCCCAGAGTGTTGATACACCCAAGCTCACAGGTGACACCAACACTACCGCTCCAATACCTGGTCACACCTAGGACATTGTGGATGTAGGAACCTCAGGAAATCCTGGGACATGATTCTTCAGGTTTCTGTCTGTGCCCAGGAGCTAACGCTGTATTATAGATCTCCACTCTGCAATCCTACCCAGAGAAAGCTTGAGCCACCAGGAGTGCTGCCACACCAAGGCTCACAGGAGTGACAAGATACAAGCAGAGATAGCAAAGCCAATGAAGACCAGAGGTAACCAAATAGCAAGACATAAGCACAAGAACATAAGCAAAAGAAACCAGTGCTACTTGGCATGATCAGAACACAGTTCTTCCACTCCAACAAGTCCTGGATAACCCACCATACCTGAGAAGCAAGATTCATAGCTACATTCTTATTTAATGAAGACAATAAAGGAATTTAAAGACATAAATAACTCTCTTAAAAAATACAGAAGAACACAGGTAAACAAGTAGCAGTGCTTAGAGAGGAAAAACATAAGTATTTTAAAGAAATACAGGAAAACACAAACAGGTGAAGGAATTGAACAAAACAACCCAGGATCTAAAAATTGAAATAAATATATTAATGAAAATATAAAGGGAGACATTCCTGGACATAGAAAACACAGGAAAAAGATCAGGAGTCACAGATGCAAATCTAAAGATAATAGGTATAGAAGAATGCAAAGATACACACTTAAATATTTTCAACAAAATTATAGTAATATATTCAATAGTAAATATCTTCAACAAAATTATAGAAGAAAACTACCATAACCTAAAGAAAGAGATACCCAAAAATATGCAAGAAGGCTACAGAACTCCAAAAATATTAGACGAGAAATGAAATTCTTCCCGTCACATAATAGTCAAAACACCAAATGCATAAAACAAAGAAAAATATTAAAAGCAGTAAGAGAAAGAGGTTAAGTAGCATAAAGGCAGACCTATCAGAATTAGACCAGGCTTCTCACCAGAGACTATAACAGCCAGAGATCCTGGGCAGATATCATACAGACCATAAGAGAACAAAAATGCCAGTCCAGGTTACTATACCCAGCAAATCTCTCAATGAACATAAATAAAGAAACCAAGATATTCCATGACAAAACCATATTTGCACAATATCTTTACAAAAATCCAGCCTTACGAAGGATAATAGATGGAAAACTCCAACACAAAGAGGGAAACTATACCCTAGAAAAAGCAAGAACATAATCTTCTTTCAACAAACACATAAGAAGGTAGCGACACAAACATAACTCCACCTCTAACAACAAAAGTAGCAGGAAGCAACAATAACTATTTCTTAATATCTCTTAACATCATGGACTCAGTTCCCCAATAATAAGACATGGACTAACAGACTGGATATGTAAACAGGACCCAGCATTATGCTATATACAGGAAATGCACCTCAGTGACAAAGACAAACACTACCATAGAGTAAAGGGCAGGAAAAAAATTTTCCAAGCAAATGGTCCCAAGAAACAAGTGGGAGAAGCAATTCTAATATGGTCTTTCAACTAAAAGTTATCAAAAACAATAAGGAAGGACACTTCATGCACATCAAAGGAAAAAAATCTACCAAGATGAACTCTCAATTCTGAATATTTATACTCTAAATGCAAGGGCACCTACTTTCATAAAATAAACTTTACTAAAGCTCAAAGCACACATTGAATCTCACATAATAATAGTGGGAGACTTTAGCACCCCACTCTCATCAATGGATAGATCATTAAAACAGAAACCAGAGACATGGTGAAACTCACAGAGGTTATGAACCAAATGAATGTAACAGATATCTACAGAACATTTCATCCTAAAACAGATGAATATACCTTCTTCTCAGTACATCATGGTATGTTCTCCAAAACTGACCATATAATTGTTCACAAAACAGGCCTCATCAGATACAAGAAGATTGAAATAATCCTATACATCCTATCAAATCACCATAAACTAAGGCTGGTCTTCAAAACAAAAACAACAGAAAGCTCATATACAGATGGAAGCTGAACAACTCTACTCAATGATAACTTGGTCAAGGAAGAAATAAAGAAACTAAATAAAGTATTAAAAATTTAATTAAAATGAAGGCACAACATACACAATATCATGGAACACAATGAAAGCAGTACTAAGAGGAGAGCACCTTGTTCTGAGAGCTTCCTTAATGAAACTCGAAAGAGGATACACTAGTAGCTTAACAGTACATCTGAAAGCTCTAGAACAAAAAGTAGCAAATACACCCAAGAAGAGTAGACAACAGGAAATAATCAAATTCAGGGCTTAAATCAACCAAGTAGGAACAAAATGAACTATACAAAGAATCAATAAAACCAAGAGCTGGTTCATTGAGGAAATCAACAAGATGATAACTCTTAGCCAGACTAACCAGAAGGCACAGAGACACTATCAAAATTAACAAAATCAGAAATAAAAAAGGAGACATAACAACAGAAAATGAAGAAATCCAAAAAATCATGAAATCCTACTACAAAAGCCTATATTCAACAAAACTGGAAAATCTGGATGAAATGGACAATTTTCTAGACAGATTCCAGGTATCAAAGTTAGATCAAGATCAGATAAACCATCTAAACAGTCCCATAACCCCTAAAGAAATAGAAGCAGTCATTAAAAGTTTCCCAACCAAAAAAAACCCAGGACAAGATGAGTTTAGTAGAGAATTCTATCAGACCTTGAAAGACAACCTACTACCAATATTCTTCCAACTATTCCACAAAATAAAAACAGAAGAAACAATAGTTCTATGAAAGCACAATTATGGTTATACCTAAACCACACAAAGACCCAATAAAGGGAACTTCAGTCCAATTTCCCTTATGAAAATTGATGCAAAGAATCTCAGTGAAATTTTCGCAAATAGAATCCAAGAACACATCAAAACAATCATTCACCATGATCAAATAGGCTTCATCTCAGTAATGTAGGGATGGTTTAATGTACAGAAATTTATCAAAGTAGTCCACTATATAAAGAAACTAAAATAAGCTCTGCAGCCAGTCCCACAACACCCAGAGGAAGCTCCACTCCAAGGCACTCTGACACTCTCAGGATCAGAGGTGAGGAGAACATAACACCTGTCCCAACACTGGAAGTAACTGGGACCTGTGAGACCAGGAACACAGGAACTCCTCCAGCAGAGTGGCAGAGGAAGCTGCTGCACTCCCAGGTGCTCTAACAAGCCCAGGGTCACAGGATTCCAGAATCACAGGGTCACAGAGACTGCCTGACTCTCAGGAGTTCCAATACAACCAGGATTACAGGAAGGACTGACTCCAATCAGAATTAGCAAGGGAAGGTAGCAACAGAGATAACCAGATGGCGGGAGGGGGAGGAGGGGGAGGACAAGCATAACAAAATAAACAACAGAGACCAAGGTTACTTGGCATCATCAGAACCTAATTCTCCCACCATAGCAAGTCCTGGACACACCATCACACTGGAAAAGCAAGATTCAGATCTAAAATCACTTATCACGATGATGATACAGGACCTTAAGAAAGACATAAATAGCACCCTCAACAAAATGCAGGAGAACACAAGCTAGAAGCTCTTAAAAAGGAAATACAAAAATCCCTTAAAGAACTACAGGAAAACACAGTCAAACAGGTGAAGGAAATGAGCAAAACCATCCAGAATCTAAAAATGGAAATAGAAACAATAAAGAAATCAGAAAGAGAGACAACCCTGGAGATACAAAACCTAGGAATGAAATTAGGAATCATAGATGTAAACATCACCAACAGAATACAAGAGATAGAAGAGAGAATCTCAGGGGCAGGGGCAGAAGACACCTTAGAAAACATTGACATAACAGTCAAAGAAAATGCAAAAAGCAAAAAAGCTCCTAACCCAAAACATCCAGGAAATACAGGACACAATGAGAGGACCAAACCTAAGGATAATAGGTATAGAAGAGAGAGAAGACTCCCAATGTAATGGGCCAGTAAATACCTTTAAGAGAATTGTAGAAGAAAACTACCCTAACCTAAAGAAAGAGATGCCCATGAACATACAAGAAGCCTACAGAACTCCAAGTAGACTGGGACAGAAAAGAAGTTCCTCCTGTCACATAATAGTAAAAACACCAAATGCACTAAACAAAGAAAGAATTTTAAAAGCAGTAAGGGAAAAAAGGCAAGTAACATATAAAGACAGGCCTATCAGAATTATGGGAGACTTCTCACCAGAGACTATGAAAGCTAGAAGATCCTGGACAGATGTCATACAGACTCTACAAGAACACAAATGTCAGCCAAGGCTACTATACCCAGCAAAACTCTCAATTACCATAGATGGTGAAAACAAGATATTCTCTGACAAAACAAAATTTATACAATATCTTTCCACAAATCCAGCCCTACAAAGGATGATACATGGAAAACATCAACATAAGGAGCAAAACTACACTCTAGAAAAAGCAAGAAAGTAATCTTTCAACAAATCTACACAAATCTAATTCCACTTCTTAAAACAAAAACAACAGGAAGTGACAATTACCTTTTCTTAATATCTTAATATGAAAATTAATATTACCAACAAATCCTAAGCGATTGAAATCCAAAAATATGAGGAATTAGAAATTTGTTGATTGTCATCCAATAGTTTCTCTAATTTGGTAATTGGAGGAATAGGTCCAATATTGTACAATCTATATATACTTTCGGCTTGTTTGTGACAGTATCTTGCTGTGTACAACATAAGGGTCTTGAAATCTTGTGTCTCCTATCTCAACCACTCTATTAGTAGTATTGTTTACTTCATGTTTTTATACTACACTATAGTTTTCATAATAGCTCATATATTTCAAAAGTATTTATATACCCAAGGGAGACATAGACAATTAACTTGGGAGGTGGCTCATAGGAAAGAGAAAAATGAAGAGTAAGACTGAATGCTTTGCTTGACATTTCTAGCTCTTGTATCAAGTTTGAAGAAGAGGATTTTACAAGTTACTCTTTCTCTGAGATGAATGCTTTTCAAAATTATGATAGCCAATGAACTAGATTTTTACTCACAACTAATGTCTGTGCCACCCTCCAAGCAGAACCATTGTTCATTGAAACAGTTGGTAAATGACTTTATGGATAGACTATCTTAATACACACACCATTTCTTAAATAAATGTAACCTGTTCTCTGTGGGCTGAGAATAAAGTCACTTACTCAAGTCAAATAGTTTTGACCATAGCAGGAAGTCTATATCCAAAAATCATGCCTACAATTCATTCCTTGGCGCAGCAGAATTGTCAACTCTCAGCTTAGCTAAGATGGAAGTAAAATCCTTTGGTGATTTGAGGGTCATTGAAGTACAGCCCTATTACAATGAAATCCAATGTATAAAATTTGTTCTTATTTTGGGCTTGTACCACAGAAAGAGCCAAAATTTTAAACTTTACTAAATACAAAACAAACAAACAAAAAGACTTTACCTATTTATGTTCATTTAAGAAAATATTAGTAGTGATGTATTATTTTGAAATATACAGTTAATATGTGTAGAGTTATTTGAAATTTATACTAAGAAGAATGTATGTATTTGCAGTATTGCTGTAGACAAGCATCTACATAACACTGTTAAATTGATTGTTTTATATCAAACAACTTTAATAGTACTCATTTTTATTGTTATAATATTTTATAAATTTTAAGGAATATGACAAAAAAAGATATTGTAGGTATTGAAGAGGGGGTCTCTGGGAGGAGTTGGGGTACAAAAGGGAAACAAGAATGTGATTTAATTCTATTTACTTAAAATATGTTTTTAAATGTTTACTAATTCAGACAAATTGAAATCATGTAACTTTTCTCATCATAATGCAATAAATAAAATAAAATAATAAAAAAGAAACTAAAAGAAAAACCCCCACATGATCATCATACTAAATAGGGAAAAAGCATTTGACAAATTCAATGGCCCTTCATGTTAAAAGACTTGGAAATATCAGGAATTCAAGGCCCATACCTAAAGATAATAAAAGCAATATAGAGCAAACGAATAGCCAACATCAAACTAAATGGAGAGAACCTTGAAGCAATCCCATTAACTCAGGTATTATACAAGGCTTCCCACTCACTCTCTACCAATTCAGTATAATACTTGAAGTTCTAGCCAGAGCAATTAGATGACAAGTAGGAAGTCAAAGGGATTCAAGTTGGAAAGAAATAATTCAAGATATCACTATTTGCAGATCATATGATGGTATACTTAAACAACTTCAGCAAAGTAGCTGGATGTAAAATTACCTCAAACAAATCAGTAGCCTTCCTCTACTCAAAGGATAAACAGGCTGAGAAGGAAATTAGGGAAATGACATCCTCAACAATAGTCACAAATAATATGCAATATCTTGGTGTGACTTTAACTAAGCTTGTCACAAATATGTAGGTCATGAACTTCAAGTCTCAGAAGAATTAAATAGAAGAAGACCACAGAAGATGGAAAGATCTCTCATGCTCATGGGTTGTCAGGATTAACATAGTAAAAATGGCCATTTTACCAAAAGCAGTGTACAGATTCAGTATGTTCCTCATCAAAATTCCAAATCATTTCTCCAGAGAGATAGAAAGTGCAATTCTCAAATTCATTTAGAACAACAAAAAACCCAGGATAATGAAAACTATTCTCAATAATAAGAAAACTTCTGGGGGAAATCACCATCCCTGACCTCTCCTACAGAGCAATAGCTATAAAAACTGCATGATATTAGTGCAGAAACAGACCTGTAGATAAATGGAATTGAACTGAACACCCAGAATTAAACCCAAACACCTATAGTCACCTGTTTTTTGACAAAGAAGCCAAAACCAACCAATGGGAAAAAGGCAGCATTTTCAACAAATGGTGCTGGTCCAAGGGGATATCTGTATATAAGAGAATACAAATAAATCTATTTTTATTTTCTTGTACTAGGCTCAAGTCCAAGTGGATCAAGGACCTCCACATGAAACAGGATACACTCAGTCTAAGAAATTAGGGAAGAGCCTCAAACACATGAGCACAGGAGAAACTTTCCTGAACAGAACAATGGCTCAGAAAAATGGAATGTCATAAAGTTTCTGTAAGGAAAAGGACACTGTCAAAAGGACAAAATTGCAACCTACAGATTGGGAAAAGATCTTTACTAACCCTATATCCTATAGAAGACTAATATCTAATACATACAAATACTCAAGAAGTTAGACTCCATACAACCAAATAAACCTATTAAATATGTGATACAGAGAGCTAAAGAGAGAATTCTCAACTGAGAAATCTCTAATGGGTGAGAAGCACCTAAATAAATGTTCAACATCCTTAATGAACCAGGAAATGCAAATCAAAAGGACCTTGAGATTCTACCTCATACCAGTCAGAATGGCTAAGATCAAAAACACCAGTGACAGTAGATGCTAGAGAGGATGTTAAGAAAGAGCAGCACTCCTCCATTGCTGGCAGGATAGCAAGCTGGTCCAATCACCCTGGAAATCAGTCTGGTGGATCCTCTGAAAATTGGACATAGTGCTACCTAAGGACCCAGCTATAGCATCCCTGGGCATATACCAAAAAGATTCTCTAACATATAACAAGGACACATGCTCTACTATGTTCATAGCAGCCTTATTTATTATAATCAGAAGCTGGAAACAACCCAGATGTCCCTCAACAGAGAAATTATAGAAAATGTGGTATATTTACACAGTTGAGTACTACTCAGCTATTAAAAATGGCTTCATGAAATTCACAAGTAAATAGATGGTACTAGAAGATATCATCCTGAGTGAGGTAACCTTGTCACAAAAGAAGACACCTGGCATATAGCCACTGATAAGTGGATATTAGGCAAAAAGCTCAGAACACCCAAGATACAACTCATAAACCACATGAATCTCAAGAACAAGGAAAACAAGGTGTGGATGCTTCAACCTTACTTAAAAGAAGGAACAAAATATTCACTGGAGGGAGAAAGAGGGAGGGACATGGGAGGAAGAGAGTAAGGGAAAATGGGGGCAGTTTCAGGTGTGAGAGGTGACTGGGGAGAAATAAAAAGGGTCAGAAAATTGAACAGAGGTGTGTAAGAGTGGCGAATGTGGAACTAGAGGTAGCAACTACAAAGTCCCAGATGCCCAGAAACACGTAGCTCCCAGGACCTAAAGGGGATGGCAGTAGCTGAAATACCCAACAATAAGAGAGAGAACCTGTAGAGACCATATCCAGAGGATAAGTACAGCCCCCGGTTGAGGGATGGAGCCACCAACCATCTCAAAAATCTCTACCCAGAATTGCTCCTGTCTAAAGGAAATGCAGTGACAAATTTTAAAGCAGAGACTAAAGGAAAGGCCATCCGGAGACCTCCCCACCTGGGGATCCATCACATATGCAAACCCAGACACTATGCCAAGAAGAGCTTGCTGACAGGAGCCTTGTAAAGCTGTCCCCTGAGAGTATCTGCTAGAGCCTGACTACTACAGATGTGGATGCAACCATTGTATTGAGCACAGGGACCCCAGTGGAGGAGTTAGGGGAAGGACTGAAGGAACTGAAGCTGTTTGCAATGCCATAGGAAGAAAAATAGTACCAACCAACCAGACCCTCTCAAAATTTCCAGGAACTAAACAACCAACAAAAGAGTACACATGGAGGGACCCATGGCTCCAGCTAGCAGGGAAGTCTCTTGGTCCTGTGGAGGCTCCATGAACCAGCATGGGGGAATGAACCAGCTAAGGAGGTGAGGTGGGATTGGGTGGGTGGGTGATCACCCTCATAGAAGCAAGGGAGGGGGAATGGGATAGGGAATTTATGCAGGGTAAACTGGGAAAGGGGATAAAATTTGAAAAGTAAATAAAAAAATCAGTAAAAAAAACCTTTAATGCCTAGTACTGAATACATGTTTAGTGGTTATGAACTCTCACTGTTCTGGCAGAGGTCAGGATTTAGTTCCTAGTACCCAAAATAAGCAACTCACAACCACTGTAACTCAAGCTCAAGGAGATACAGCACCCTTTTTTGGCTTTCTGGGACACTTTTACTCATGTGGACACACACACACACACACACACACACACACTCACACAGTAAAAATAAGTAAACATTAATGTCCAACAATATTGAGAAGTTTTCCAAATTCTTATACTGCTGTTTAGAAACATAGTAGATTATTTTTAAAGCAGAATTTAAATTGATACATATACATGTTAATTTACAAGATCTGTATGGACAACATTGTTAATGAACATGTAGTGCCATAATTAAAATTAGATATCATGTACATAATTTTAAGTACCAGAAAAATAGTAGAAACTTTCATAAGAGGGCTTATATCAAATAAGACTGTACTAAGAAATTACTTGAGGACTATACAGGGTGGGATTGAATGTACTAGAAGCAGGTATATAGTAGAGGATTGCAAATTTTATCATCAAAAGGAGGAAAGGACCTCGGCCTTGTGAAGGTTTTGTGCCCCAGTATAGGGGAAAGCCAGGGCCAATAAGTGGGAGAGAGTGGGGTGGCAGGCATGGGGAAGGGGGAGGCAAAAGGGGTTTGTTCTTGCTTTTGTTTGTTTGTTTGTTTGTTTGTTTGTTTTGGAGGGGAAGATGGGAAAGGAAAATGTACATGTAAATAAAAAAAATACCTAATTAAAAAAAAAAAAGAAATTACTTGAAGAAATCTTGATAACATGTTTAAATATTTACTTCTATGTTGGGTACAGAAATAAAGAGAGTAAGTTGAATCAGACATGAGATAATATCAGACATTATAAGATAAACTCATGGAAGCACAAAGTAATAGGCTTTTATCTTTCATCATGGACACAAAGAGGAATAATGTCCATGACCTTAATATATATGTGAATCTCCCAAGATACACTCCCCACAAATATGTTTTGCTTTGAAAGACACTTTCATATTAAAGACAGTCTGGTCTACAAAATAATTTCCAGAAAATCCAGGGCTTTTTCCAGAAAATCCAGGTAGAGAAAGCCTGTCTTAATATATAAAGTGTTGAGGGATTTAAAAATATTCAAAGACATATTATGTTTAATAGTCTAAATTTTAATGGAGATTTATATTTTTAAATGGCTGAATTATATATATATAATACATGTACACATATGATATAATATATATATATATACATAATATATATAAAATTAGCTTTTGTATAGGGATAAATATTGGAAGCAGACAGATCTAGATGTTAGCTGCATTTCCTCAATTCTTGGAATATGCGAAGCTGCTGATATTTTATTGTTCTCTCCTCATTTCCTCTCATGCCCTTCTTCAATAATGTAAATAAACAAGTAAAATCTTCCACCAAACCCCTTACTCTAGAATAGAGCTTAGCAGAATATCAGGGATCTTCGTGATGTAATTGGTGAGGGTGTTTCCTCACATCTCTAAAATACCTTGCATCACTCACAGCTTCCAGGCTGAAAACTTCACTTATCTTCTCTATATTCCCTGGCTTCTAATGTCTCTCCATTTCTGTGAGTTCCACATACTATTGTGTCTTTCTAATATTCTCATCTTACTCCACATATTAAAGCTCTCTTGTGATTTATGTCATGTCTTTAAAATGTACAAAGTGTACATGGATTTTCAACACTCTGGTTAGCTTGAGGAAGCCATCAATCTGTAGGATAAATAGAAAAATAAGCCTAGTTCTAGGTGAGGAACTTAGGATATAGCCCTGACTGTCATCTCTGTCTCTTCAAACAACTTTGGACATTTGGTGTCAGGCACACTGAAATTCTCACTGTGTTTCAATTGCCTTGTGCTGCTTGTTCCTGTCACCTGCACGACATGTTCTCTGTTAACCTGTGACACACAGACTATTTGTGTGCTTTTTGGAAAACCTCTTTGTTCCTACAGTATAAGTTCTGTCATCCTAAATCTAGAGTTCCATTGCATTTGGAGTAATCTATTTATAATCACAAATGTTATCACCCGTTCATCTCTATTGCTCAATATTATTCTTCTCTGTCCCATAAGCCAGATAACTTTGTTTTTCTGTTAGCCTGGTACCATAACTCCTAGTCCAGGAGTGTTTCCAGGGAACTACCTGCATAATGAGAGTGTCAAGTAAAGGATATGTGTTAAAAATAAAAATTTGTCAACTCATTAATCCATCTTAGTGGTGATGTTCGATACATTTTCTGTTCATTTTAAATTTTCCCCTTTAACAATAAATTTCAGCTGAAACCAGGGCATTTTTGGCCATGGGTAGACAAGATTGGTTGCATTATTCATGCCACTCTTTTCTAAGACACCATCCCAGCAGAGTTGGGGAGAGCACTGTCTTGGTACTCCCAGACAATACAGATCATTGGCTTCCTTATATATTGTCTTAGTCAGGGTTTCTATTTCTGCACAAACATCATGACCAAGAATCAAGTTGGGGAGGAAAGGGTTTATTTAGCTTACTTCCACATTGCTGTTGATCAGCAGAGGAAGTCAGGACTGGAACTCAAGGAGGTCAGGGAGCAGGAGCTGATGCAGAGGCCATGGAGGGATGTTCCTTACTGGCTTGCTTCTCCTGGCTTGCTCAACCTGCTCTCTTATAGAACTCAAGACTTCCAGCCCAGGGATGGTACCATCCAAAAAGGGTCCTACCCCCTTAATCACTAATTGAGAAAATACCCCACAGCTGGATCTCATGGAGGCACTTCCCCAACTGAAGTTCCCTTCTCTGTGATAACTCCAGTCTGTGTCAAGTTGGCACACAAAACCAGCCAGTACATATATATAGTTGATATCTGAGGCATTCTTGCTACTGTGGAGTGTCAATGAGATTCTGGCTTCCATGATCTTCTTACCTAGGCAGGGGGTGAATTCCAGCACAGTTGTGGCAGAACATTTTTAAGAATAAATAAAATAATAAACTATATCGAATCACAATAGATATTCCTGTAAATATTCCTATTTATTACACACATCTCCATTTGAGTTTTCTGTTTTCTGGTGTTCTATTTTCTGAATTTAAAAACATATCTCCCATCTCTTTAACATTCCTTTCTAAAAATATCTGTCACTTTCAATGTCACTTTTTTTTTTTTACATTTTCTAATATCCTTTGGAAGTGAATCTACAGAGATTTCTTATTTCAAACATCCATCCAATAACTCTAGTGCAGGAGCTAGAACTGATGTCCATCTGAGATCTGAAATAGAAGAAGAAATAAAATAAACTTAGTAAATATTTTTGCCTCCAATCTCAGAACAGATTTCATTTTGGCCCTGACCACAAATTCTTAGCAATGTGCTTGCAATTTCTTTTGTTCCTCTCCATTTTCCTCATCATCTCTCCCCCTTTTTCAAAGGGGTAATCTCTATATGATATATGCAATTATCCAGAGACAAGTGTGTTTTCAGTGACTTTTGTGAAAGCTGACATAATGTATACCCAACACAAAGAGAGAGTGCAGAACACTTCTGAATGTCAGCATGATAAATTCAGTTATTACTAGGTGTCCTTGTTATGTGCTTCATCAGAAATACCTTCTGCATTATCTCAGTTGAAGGACAGACTGAAGGCCCTGCCACATGTATCTCAGCTCATTCAGTCTCTGCTGGATCAGGTTGAATCACTGTATATCATGATTGTCTTAATTCATACACACATTGTGATAAGGAATTAAGAATCATCCTTTCTACTGCAACTGTGTTGAATAAAAGGCAGAAATGGCTGAATCTCTATAGGGCTATATAGCTAAGTAGCAGAAAGGTCAGAATGGTGGGAAGACACTAGATAAACAGAGGGAAAAAATCCCCTAAATTTCCAAAAGAAATTTGTTTTGATCATAATATCCATGTTCTCTGGTTGGTGCACAAAGTTTGCTCCTATATGCAGACCTACATTACAATTATACAAAGTATAGGTAGTTAGACTAGACTGCATTACTTAGATTTGATTTGTAGGTCATTATAGTCTCTTTCTCTAATGTGTGTTCATTAGACAATTTTCAAAATGTCAAATTGAAGAAGTTCTGTTTGTTCTCAAGAGGTTGACATATTTTTAAAATCTGGAATCGATGATAGATCTTTGCTAATTTTTATGAGTTTACTGAATAGTAATAGGTAAAAGAGTTATAAAACCAGACCTTCGACTCAAGTATATAGTCTCTAGAGCCCATGATCAGACAGGATGTGAGGTTTTATGAGTTTAATAAGAAATAGATATATATTTAAAATACATTCATGAGTTTCTGCTTGTTAAATCACCAAACTGTTGGAAAAAATGACCTCTTGCTAAATATGCAAAATGATTTTCATTAAAGAAATAGGTCATTGTCTCTTAGAGTGTTCAAAGGAGAATATTAGAAAATAGAAGTTATTAATACTTTTATAGAGCTTCTGGAATGAACAAACAGGTTCTTTATTTTCATAATGTTAAATATATAAATTTCTCTTAGGAAGGAGTTAAGATTCCTCATAACAAACTTGAACAGACTTGCTAAGATACTAAAGATCTTCAGTATGACACTAGCTACCAGCACAGCCAGCATTTCTGATATGTTATCTCTTAGAACTCTAAGTTTGTTATTTTCCAATAGAAGTGATACAATACACTGACACAAACAGGATAATGGAAAAGAGTGAATTTTGGCTCACTGGTGCAGGTTACTGTGATTCTTCATGCCGGGGAATTCCTGGAAGCAGGTACTGGAGGCAGCTGTGACATTGTATCCAAAGTCAATGAGAAAAGAGAGAGGACAGCTGGAGCCATCACATTTTCTACTTTCAATCAGTTTAGGACCCTTGGCACCATGGGGTGACAGTACACACTTTGGGTGTAATGATTTTTCACCTCAGCATCCTAATCGAAATCATCCTTCCCAGCCATGTTTCAGTGATTCTATCTCCTGTCAAGTTGACCTTATTAACAGTAGCAATCTCCCTATGCTTTCTGATTATATCAGCCAGTCAGTGGCAGAGGCTGACAACAGTGAAGAACATTCATGTGGATAATCCCAAGAACTATTCCTGGTTATTGAGATGAGCACTGACTCTTAAATAAATGCCTACAATTTCCAATTAAGGTGAATTAACTAAGAACATACATGAAGTGACCAGCAATGTTCATAGATAAAGTTTTATTAAATGGATAACATATTACTCTAAGTAAAGCAGGTAGTATATTTTCCATTATACCTTTGAAGAATTATAGATTACCATTTATGATATTGTTAAGTAGAACATAGACATGTTATCACAGAAAGGGTAAATTTCATTACTACCCCCTAGGGAATTAATTACACTTCTAAGGACTGAAAAGGAGTAACTAAAGCTTGGGACCTGTGCTGGCCAGGTAGAAGAATTATAAGCCTGAAAATCCAGCACAAGCTTGCTCACATAGGCCTGGGAATGAGCAAGCAAGCTGTTGAATATTCTGGGAACTAGCAGGCCAAGAAGAGATAGATAAGACATGTCTGGGTGGGCTCAGGCAAGCAGGGACCTGTCTGGGCAAGATGACCCAACTGAATGATGAGGTATGATTGGAGGCCAGTTAGATGCCCTGCTGCCTCAATACCTCCCTTAGGAATTTTCCTATGCTCTGATCCTCACGTATTCTAGCTGGATTTGAATTAACCAATCATCTATAGGCTATGCTAATTCCTTTGTTCCCCTAGACCTCCTTCCTATAAAAACCCCTAGCCCCTGAGCCTCGAGGTTGATCCCTCTGTCTCCTGCATGAGATATGGGTCCACGCAGAGCTCCGATATTAAACTACCTCCTGTGTTTACATCAAGATGGTTTCTCGTGTTTCCTTGGGTGCACATTCTCCTGGGACTTGAGCGAGGGTCTCCCTACAGAGGTCTTTCAGGACTACTCCTACTACTACTACTACTACTACTACTACTACTATGAGAGAGAATTAGTTTTTCCTTTTTTTTTTTTTTTTTTTTTTTTGTTGCCCTGGCTGTCCTGGAACTCACTCTGTAGACCAGGCTGGTCTCGAACTCAGAAATCTGCCTTCCTCTGCCTTCCAAGTGCTGGGATTAAAGGCATGCACCACCACCGCCTGGCAAGAATTAGTTTTTCCAAGAGACAAGTCTTCTAATTTCTTATATGATTTTAAATTTTTATCTCTGAAGTCATAAACTTACAAGAACACTAGACAAACTCAGTGAGTTATAATTATATATCTATGCAGATATGCAAAAATAAAAACTAAATAAAATAGAGTCATGAATTTGAGAGAAAGCAGGGATGGAATATATGGAAAGTGTGGGAAGGAAGAAAGTGAAGAGGGAAAATGATTCAATTGTATTTAATAACAAAAATTGGAAAAGAAAAAAGTGAACTATAAATTGCCAAAGGACTTACAATTCTACCTTTTAAATATTGATCTTATAATAACCAACATACTTTATAAACTTGTAAGGAAAGTTAGCAGTTAATTACTTAAATTTAGAAATATTATTCTTAAGTTAAAAGTTGTAAATAAGAATGTTAGGTATACTTTGTTTTTAATATATCACACTACCTAGAATAATAATTTTATATAACATAACTTATGGAAGCTTTAGAAAACTCTAAGATGCAAAAAGAATAAATATTCTAAAGTAACCTATTATATATTCAAATGTGTGGCCCATTTTCTCCTCAGATTCATCCCAAATATCACATGAATAAAAATTTGTCATTAAAAGCTTGGTAGTTGTGTCCTCATTAAAAACTGGTTTTATGACTCAGTCAGCACAATTTTAAGGAGTTTATAAGTCTTATTTCTTATCAATAAAGTAAGTTCAGTGTCAAAAATGGCTTCAAATAAGAAATTTTCAACAAACCAAACTTTTGTCATTTAATATAGTATAATGTGTTCTCTTACTCAGTTTTGATAAATTTTGAATTTAGTACAATCTTAGTTTCTGTGATATTTATTTATTTGGTTTTGTTTTGTATTTGGTGAAGTTATGTCTCTCAACTTTTTCATCAAGTACCCCAGTCTGGTCTCTATTTCCTTATATTAAATACGAATATCCTTGATATTCCAAACCCCCATCTCTGTAATCCAAGTTTTGGGATTGCAGGTGTGCATCAACATACCAGAAAAAAATAATCGTACATTCTAATACAACACTGTCATTGATTGAAAAAATTCATGTCTTTTCTCTTTAAATGCTATATACTACTGTTATTTTTAAGGTTACCTAAAATATTAATTATTTTTATTTTATGTAGTGTGTATGGATGGATGTGTGTATGTGGATGTGTGGAGGTGTGTGTGTGTGTGTGTGTGTGTGTGTGTATGGATGTGTATGTGTGTGTGTGTTCTGCCAATTGAATGCACTGGGGATGTAGTTGGATAGTTAGATGCTGAAGGTATTGTTTAGTATTCACAAAACCTTGTATTCAGTACACAACACTGAAAAAAAAACCATATAAACACAATTCTTGAACACCAGTTCTGCAATAAACAGAATTGCAGTAGACAACCCAAGTGAACAGTTTAAAAGAACATGAAAACTCTTGGAAATGACACTTATTTATTAATCTCCATCTAAAACAACGTGCCAAGAATGACAATAACAATGGTAGGAAATTATTTTAAGTAACTAGAAGTAGCAGCATCACTGAAGACGTATGTGGCAGCTGGCTTTCTTGAACATACACAGATTTTGCTGGCTGAATGTTCTATTAGAGGTAAATGGGTTTAGGATATTTCCACAGATTTAAGAGTATGGAGAGATGAACATATTTGTGAAGCCCAATTATATGGAGGCAATGTAATTTATCACTGTAGAAAATGTTCCAGATGATCACAGTAATTACATATCTCCAATCCCTTGATCCATGGTATAGGTTTTACACAATTGAAATTTCACTTGTCCCATACTTTGACACTGTGTTACTTAGTAAATGCACAACTTGGTTACCTTGACAACTGCAGACTTAACTATTGAACCTTGAAGACGGAATTATAACAAAAGGAAACTTTCTGTTTTCTTTTTCCATCTCCAAAGTAAGAGGTTATGTTTAACTAATTATTCATAGTAAACACGATACAGCTAGACAGTTTAGAGAAGTTGGAGCTAACAATTTAAATGTGATTTTGTTTGCATATCTGGTTGTAGTTCATTTAACTAGAGTGAAGAGCACCATTGAGGCATCTGATACTCAAGATAAAAGAGGAAGAATGTTTAAAATATGATTGCAGCTCCCATCAAATTCTGACCTGGGTGTGTCAAGTATCTGACTTATCAAAATATTGAAGTGAACAGAAACTTATGAGTTAGAGGTCACATAACAGAAAACTAACCTTGAAAGCAGCCAGAATAATTAAACACTCCATTCACCAATTTTTAATCAATAAGTTTGAAGCTGTTGAAAATAATTAGCGTTGACATTTCAAGCATCACTTAAGACCATGATGCTATTAGAAACTTAAGTTGTATGAATTGTGTATATTTCATGCTGTCTAAACAATGTACATTTTAGAACCAAGGCACTTCATTTTATAACTCAAAATGACAACACACACACACACACAAAAACAGATAATGCTTAAATTTATATTATTGTCTCTACTCAAGAACATTTACCAGAGAAAAAATATTAAATTTAAAACATCTGGCACAAAAGATCCAATTCAGTTGCCCTGATCTTAATTTAATAAATGACAAAGCACATTAATAGGAACATCATAATTGAAATAAAATACTTTCATAAACTAAATGGTTTTTTTTTCTGATGAAAAGTATTTATTAATAAGTCCAGTCTCTTGGGTTACAGAATACTGGATGGTATATTTTCTTTTTAACCATGTACTTAAAAAAGTAACTTGGCTATGACCTTATACAAATTAAATTTACTTTCATGTGGTTTTCTACTCTCAGAAAACCTAGCACTGTGTGATATTAATTGCCTTCTTTAGAGGGTACATTTCTATTAAATTAAAATAACTAAATGAAATATTATTGGATATGTCTAAGATATAGAAAATGTTAAAAGTCCTTGAAATCAAAAATTATTAAGAAATAGAATTTAAAGGTGACAGTCATTGGTTTTTACCAAAATATTTATATTCTTCAAAATTAAAAATGTTTTTTTGTTGATTTGGGGTATAAATTATTTTCATATGTGTCACTAAGTTTTCATTTATATTGCCACAGATAACTTAGGAAACCAATAATTAACTAAATTAAAAATGTCTGGATTATACTTCTCACTAGTATTTGACTGTAGACAGTTCATAACAGCAATTTTACCTCATTTTTATCCTCTAAAAAATGAGAATAATCATCAAACATATATCATTGTCATTTTAACTTGGGAGATAACATGACAATCATTAAGTTTTGCCTAATATTTATAAAGTATTTAACTGATCATTGTTAAATACCATTTCTTCATATATCAAGGGTTCTGAAGCAGATGCTCACAGAGCTTCAATTTAACCTTCACTTTTATTGTATGTCTGATTAAATAACTGATATACTAGTATTCCACTGCTTTGTTTTTAATTTGCACAGTACACAGGGCTTCAATAGACATTTTAAGAAATACTTTGTTAATTTTTCGTGTGCATGAGTGTATTCCCTACATGTAATCATGTATAGCATCTAGGTACCTGGTATCCATAGAGTCTAGATAGGTATGTGAGATCGTGTATACCTGGAATTACAGATGACTGTAAGGCACCATGTGGATACTGCGAAATGAACCTCAGTCCATTGCATAAACAGCAACTCTTTTAATTGCTGAGCCATCTCCCCATCCCTTCCATCAGTTTTTAAAATGACTTGTCTTCTGTGTTTCATATATTGTGAGTTAATATGGTGCTTCTCTTATAATCTCATATCTTAAATCATGGCATTGCATTTTCTTTGTAAGAGGAAAAATTGTTTCAGAATCACTAAAGAAGAGTAAAATTAGCGCATTTCCTTTTAAACTTGTATGTTGCTCTTCATTAACACCAAAATGGATGATGTTGCAGAACAGGGGAAGGAGGAATTTACTGGGTTTGTGAGCATCTCCTGCATGCACAAGCACATGTAGATATACCTGAACCTTCTAGTTCAATGTAGAAAGTTTACATAGAAATGCAATGCTGAGTATAAGGATTTTATTCTGTTTGGTTGAGTATCAAATTGATGAAATGACTTATATTTGGTTCCTACTCTTCTCACAATGTTCTCTCTTTCTCCTTCTTACTTGTTGTCCTTGTCCTCTGTGTTTCCTCAATTACTAAGCTTTTCTAAGTAATTACAAGTTTTTGCAGATTTATAGACTTACACTGTACAATATTAAGTGAGGTCACATTCACAGAAGGAAAGAAGGAGAAAAAGAAAGATAGATAAAAAAGGAAAGAAAGGAAAGGAAAGAAAGAAAACATATGTTCTTCCTCATATGTGGATCCTAGCCTAATATACATACACATAATATATATATATATATATATATATATATATATATATATATAT
>JADRCD010121151.1:0-16935 GCA_019843815.1 Montemys delectorum
CCTTCCATGGGTATTTTGTTCCCCCTTTTAAGAAGGAATTAAATGTCCACATTTTGTCTTCCTTCATCTTGAGTTTCTTGTGGTTTGTGGGTTTTTCTTCCTGTATACTGTACTTCTGGGCTAATAACCATTTATCAGAGAATGTATACCATGTGTGTTCGCTATACCACTCCTGAGCATATATCCAGAAGATGCTTCAACATGTAATAAGGACACATGCTCCACCATGTTTATAGCAGCCTTATTTATAATAGCCAGAAACTGGAAACAACCCAGATATCCCTCAATAGAATAATGGATACAGAAATTGTGGTACATCTACACAATGGAGTACTACTCAGCTATTAAAAACAATGAATTTATGAAATTCTTAGGGAAATGGATGGATCTTGAGAATATCATCCTGAGTGAGGCAAATTTTTATTTCTGTAGTTTTACTATGTTTGTGGATACAATAACTCTAACAAGTACCACCCTGGGCAAATGGAGGGAATAATAGTTCTTCAGCAATGCATGTTGCATGAGTTGTATTGTTCACAGCAATTATCACCCTTATGTCAATAATTTACAAAACATGTTCATACAAATTTTGCAATAGGTAAGTGTCCTGAGACAAAGAAGATCATGCTCCACTTCTGCCCTTATAAAAAATGTACTATCAGACTCAGATCACAATGCTGTCTCTTCTTGTCTGTAGACTGTGCTAACTGGTTTCAGTAATATTTTAAAATGTTTTATTTACATATTTTTCTGTTTCTGTTTCTGTCTGTCTATGAATGTGTGTGCTTGAGTGTGTGTGTGTCTGAGAGAGGTGGGTATTGTATGGATAAAACTGTATTATTCAAGCTTGAGTCTTCTTACAAGTATAGTGAGTACCCTTATACACTGAGGCATCTCACCAACTTCATGGTCATTTTTTATATAACAAATCATTCAAATCCTTCTTCAGAGTCTCCTTCTGGGGAAATCCTTACTAAACCCCACACGATTAGTGATTAAATAAATTACTTCCAATTTATTACATTATTTAAATGCATAATCTACAATGACTGCAAAATGTTTGATTGAAGGGGATTTCAAAATATATTTTGCTCGTGTAGATATTGACCATTCTAATTTTTTTTCAAGAGAAATAAAATCCATCTACCCACTTCTGCCCCCTTATGCCTCAGAGTAATCACTAAATAAACCATCTGCTTCTCCTGCCCCTCCCTCTCCCACACAAGGGAAAGGCCGCATTTAAAAAAAAAAAAATGAGATACCACCTGCCCCTCCCCACTTCCCCTCCCCCATCCAATGAGAGAGGTATCTCTCCTCCAGCTTCTCCAAGCCATAAAAGTGAAAACTATTTTTCTACACCTGAGTTTTTGATCTTAGCCATTCTGACTGATATGAGGTGGAATCTCAGATTTGTTTTGATTTGCATTTCCCTGATAACTAAGGATGTTGAACATTTCTTTAGGTGCTTCTTGGTCATTCAATATTCCTCAGCTGAGAATTCTTTGTTTAACTCTGTAACCCATTTTTTTTTTAATAGAGTTATTTGGTTCTCTGGAGTCTAACTTCTTGAGTTCTTTGTATACATTGGATATTAGCCCTCTATTGGATATGGGGTTGGTAAAAATCTTTTCCGAATCTCTTGGTTGCAGTTTTGTCCTATTGACAGTGTCCTTAGCCTTATAGAAGCAGTTTTATGAGTTCCCAATTGAAAATTCTTGATCTTAGAGAATAAGCTATTGGTGTTCTGTTCAGAAAATTTCCCCTGTGCCCAAGTGTTCAAGACTCTTCCCCACTTTTTCCTCAATAAGTTTCAGTGTATCTGATTTTATGTAGAGGTCCTTGATCCACATGGACTTGAGCTTTGTATAAGGAGATAAGAATGGATGGATTGCTGGGCAGTGGTGGCGCACGCCTTTAATCCCAGCACTTGGGAGGCAGAGGCAGGCAGATTTCTGAGTTCAAGGCCAGCCTGGTCTACAGAGTGAGTTCCAGGACAGCCAGGACTATATGGAGAAACCCTGTCTGGGGATGGGGGTGGGGGGTGGAGAATTGATCAATTTACATTCTTCTACCTGCTAACTACCAGTTGAACAGCATCATTTTTTTTGAAAATGCTGGTTTTTTTGTTTTCTTTTTTTGTTTTTTATCCACTGGATGGTTTAACTCCTTAGCCAAAGATCAAGAGACCAAAGGTGTGTGGGTTTATTTCTGGGTCTCCAATTCTATTCCATTGATCTACCTGTCTGTCACTGTATCAATACCATGCAGTTTTTATTATGATTGCTCCGTAGCACAGCTTAAGGTCAGGGATGGTGATTCCTCCAGACATTCTTTTATTGTTGAGAATAGTTTTTGATATTCTGGTTTTTTTTTGTTATTCCAGATAAATTTGGAAATTGCTCTTTCTAACTCTATGAAGAAATGATTTGAAATTTTGATGGGGATTGCATTGAATCTGTAACTTGCTTTCAGCAAAATGGCCATTTTTCCTATATTAATCCTGTCAATCGATGAGCATGTGTTATCTTTCCATCTTCTCAGATCTTCTCAGATTTCTTTCTTCAGAGACTTGAGGCTATTGTCATACAGATATTTCACTTGCTTAGTTAAAGTCACAACAAGATATTTTATATTATTTTGTGACTATTGTGAAATGTGTTGTTCCCCTAATTTCTTTCTCAGCCTGTTTAGGCTTTGAGTAGAGGACGGGCACTGATTTCTTTGAGTTAATTTTATATCCAGCCACTTTACTTAACTTGTTTATCAGGTTTAGAAAATCTCTGGTGGAATTTTTTGGATCACTTAAATACACTATCTTATCATCTGCAAATAGTGATATTTTGACTTCTTCCTTTCCCATTTGTGTTCCCTTGACTTCCTTTTGTTGTCTAATTGCTCTGGCTAAGACCAAGATTACTATATTGAACAGGTAGGGAGAGTGTCGACAGCTTTCTCTAGTTCCTGATTTTAGTGGGATTGTTTCAAGTTTCTCTCCATTTAGTTTGATGTTGGCTACTGCTTTGCTGTATATTGCTTTTACTATGTTTATGTATGGGTATTGAATTCCTGATATTTCCAAGACTTTTATCATGAAGGGGTTTTAGTTTTTACAAATGCTTTCTTGGCATTTAACTAAAGAATTATGTGGTTTTTTTTTTTCTTTGAGTTTGTTTATATAGTGGATTACATTGATGGATTTCTGTATATTGAACCATTCCACCATCCCTGGAATGAAACCTACTTGATTGTGATGGATGATCATTTTGGTGTGTGCTTGGATTTGATTTGTGAGAATTTTATTGAGTATTTTTGCATTTATAATCATAAGGGAAATTGGTCTGAAGTTCTCTTTCTTGTTGGGTCTTTGTGTGGTTTTGTATCAGAGTAATTGTGGCTTCATAAAATGAATTGGGTAGTGTTCCTTCATTTTCTATTTTGTGGAATAATTTGAGGACTGTTGGCATTAGATTTTTTTTAAAAAAAAGATTTATTTATTATAATATAGACACACCAGAAGGGGAAGTCAGATCTTATTACAGATGGTTGTGAGCCACCATGTGGTTGTTGGGATTTGAACTGAGGAGCTTTGGAAGAACAGTCAGTGCTCTTATCTGCTGAGCTATCTCACCAGCCCCGGCATTAGATCTTCTTGGAAGGGCTGATAGAAATCTGCACTAAACCTACCTTGTCCTAAGCTTGTTTTGCTTGGGAGACTATTAATCACTATTCCTATTTCTTTAGGGGATATAGACTCTTTAGATCATTTATGTGCTCCTAATTTAGGATGGGTACATGGTATCTATATCTAAAATTGTCCACTTCATTCTGATTTTCTTTTTTTTTGTGCCTTTTCAAGTTTTTATTTTTATACATTTTTTTGTATTAAAAAGAAAAGCATAGTAATTACCACCAATTACAAAGGACTAGAGCAGGAGCAAAATAATGAATGAATCACTTCAGCGTGGGAAGCAGACACTCTCAATAATATTAATGTTATACTACAAGCTCACTCAAGTATTTTACACTTTTGTCCTGTTGATATCCTAGCACATGGTAAAGACAATGTTTGAGTGTAAGGTGGAACCTTATCTGCAAAGCCTATGAGAGTTTTCCTCTCCTGTGAGAACTAGGCTCAAACTTTTCTTATGCCTCTGCCATCACCATGGCTGGAGAAGAGGGTGGGAGCTGGGGAGAGCCTAGGGGCCCTTAATAAGAGACGCTGAGGTTTCATCCAGGGGGACCAGGTACCCTGAGCCTCTAGCACTCCCCACCATTAGCTGTGTCTTCATGACCTTTTGCTTGTGTCCAGACCTTCCAAGCAGCTTGCTTTCTTTTGTAAATGTCATCAAAAAGGAATAGGAAGGAGCTACAGAGCAAAAACATTCAACAACTTGACAAGGGGATCAGCATCTCTCTAAACCTTGGGTCCAGACTGGAGCAGGGGCAGGCAGCCTTCTCCTCCCTTAGCAAATTTGCTCTGAGGCTCAGAGGGCAAACCACAATACCCCCCTTGCTGGGGCCAGGTGTTGATTTTCTAGTTTTGTTGAGTATAGGCTTTTGTAGTAGGATCTGATTAGTTTTTGGATTACTCCAGTTTCCATTGTTATGTCTCTCTTTTCACTTCTTATTCTATTGATTTGGGTACTGTCTTTGTGTACTCTGATTAGTTCAGCCAAGGGTTGATCTGTCTTGTTGATTTTCTGAAAGTACCAGCTCCTGGTTTCCTTGATTCTTTGTATAGTTCTTTTTGTTTTTTACTTGGTTGATTTTAGCCCTAAGTTTGATTATTTCCTCCCTTCTACTCCTCTTTGGCCTATTTGTGTCCTTTTGTTCTTGAAATTTCAGTTGTGCTTTCAAGTTACTAGTGTATGCTCTCTCCAGTTTCCTTTTGGAGGCAGTCAGAGTTCAGAGTTTTCCTCTTAGCACTGCTTTCATTGAGTCCCATAATTTTGGCTATGTTGTGACTTCAATTTCTTTAAACTCTAAAAAATGTTTAATTTCTTTATTTCTTCCTTGACCAAGTAATCAAAGTGTTCTTCAGCTTCCACATTCATATGGGCTTTCATTATTTTTGTTGTTATTGAAGATCAGCCTCAGTCCATGATGACCTGCTAGGATGCATGGGATTATTTCAATCTTCTTGTACCTGTTGAGGTCTATTTTGTGACCAATTATATTCTCAAGGTTCTAAGAAGAAGATACATTGTTTGTTTTAGGATAAACTATTCTATAGATATCTGTTAAATACATTTGGTTCATCACCTCTGTTAGTCTCACTGTGTCTCTGTTTAGTTTCTGTTTCCATGATCTGTCCATTAATGAGAGTAGAGTGTTGAAGTCTCCCACTATTATTGTGTGAGGTGAAATGTGTGTTTTAAGCTTTAGTAAAGTTTCTTTCATGAATGTGAGTGCCCTTGCATTTGTAGCATAGATGTTCAGAATTGAGAGTTCATGTTTGTAGATTTTTACCTTTGATGACTATAAAGTGTCCCTCCTTATATTTTTTTGGATAACTTTTGGTTGAAAGTTGATTTAATTCGATATTAGAATGGATACTCCAGCTTGTTTCTTGGGAACATTTGCTTGTAGAATTGTTTTCCAGTCTTTTACACTGAGGTAGTGTTTGTTTTTGTCACTGAGTTGGTTTTCCTGTATGCAGCAAAATTTTGGGTCCTGTTTACGTATCCAATCTGTTAGTCTATATCTTTTTATTGGGTGATTGATTCCATTGATATTAAGAGATGTTAAGGAAAAGTGATTGTTGCTACTGTTATTTTTGTTACTAGAGGTAGAATTATGTTTATGTGACTATCTTTTTTTTTTTTGGTTTGTTAAGAGAAGATTATTTTCTTGCTATTTCTAGGATATAGATTCCTTCCTTGTGTTGGAGTTTTCTATTTATTATCATTTGTAGAGCTTGATTTGTGAAAAGATATTGTGTAAATTTGTTTTTGTCATGGAATATCTTGGTTTCTCCATCTATGATGATTGAGAGTTTTGCTGGGTATAGTACCCTGGGCTGACATTTGTGTTCTCTTATGGTCTGTATGACATCTGCTCAGGATCATCTGGCTTTCACAATCTCTGGTGAGAAGTCTGATATAATTCTGATAGGTCTGTCTTTATATTTTACTTGACCTTTTTCCCTTATTGCTTTTAATATTCTTTCTTTGTTTTGTTCATTTGGTGTTTTGATTATTATATGACAAGAGGAATATCTTTTCTGGTCCAGTCTATTTGGAGTTCTGTAGGTTTCTTGTATGTTCATAGGTATCTCTGTCTCTTTCTTTATGTTTGGGAAGTTTATTTCTATAATTTTGTTGAAGATATTTACTGGCCTTTTAAGTTGGGCATCTTCACTCTCTTCTATATCTATTGTCCTTAGGTTTGGTCTTCTCATTGTGTCCTTGATTTCCTGGATATTTTGGGTTAGGGGTTTTGTGCATTTTGGATTTTCTTTGACTGTTGTGTCAATGTTTTCTATGATGTCTCCTGTACTTGAGATTCTCTCTCCTATCTCTGTATTTTGTTGGTGATGCTCAAATCTATAACTTCTGACCTCTTTTCTAGGATTTCTGTCTTCAGAGTTGTCTCCCTTTGTGATGTCTTTATTGTTTCTACTTCCAGTTTTAGATCCTGGATGGTTTTTTTTTTTTTTTTCAATTCCTTCACCTGTTTGGTTGTGTTTTCCTGTAATTCCTTAAGGGATTTTTGTGTTTCCTCCTTAAGGGCTTCTACCTGTTTACCTGTGTTCTGCTGTATTTCTTTAAGGGAGTTATTTATGGTTTTCTTGATGTCCTCTATCGGCTTCATGAGATGTGATTTTATATCCACATTTGCTTTTCTGGTGTGTTGCCGTATCGTATCCAGGACTTGCTCTTGTGGGAGAACTATGTTCTGATGATGTTATGTAGCCTTGGGTTCTATTGGTAATGTTCTTGTGCTATCCTTTTGCCACCTGGTTATCTCTGGTGTTAGTCAGTCATGCTGTCTCTGGCTGGAACTTGTACCTCCTGTGGGCCTGTAAGCCTGTGTCAGCACTCCAGGGAGACTTGTAATCTCCTGGCAGGACCTGTACATAGAGGGCTGTGGAACACCCCCAGCTCCTTGGTGCATATGAAGGAAAGAAGGACTCTGTCCAGATCTTTCACTACTCATGCAGCCTCTTCTTTTTCACTTTTAAATTATGTTTTAAAAATAATTTTGAGACTCTTTCCTCCCTATTGGAATGACATGTCCCACAATACAATAGTTTTTGCTTCATTTTAATGTATTTTATTTTGTTATGTCTGGATGTTATCTCTTAGAAACCTGTTCTTTCTACTGAGTGATAGAAATGGAGTGGACACAGAAAGTAGAGGATTTCAGGAGTAACTGGGATGATTAGAAGGTAGGGAACTGTAATCAGGATATTGTATGAGAAAATAACCAATTTTCAATAAAAGGAAAACATAAAAATAAAATAACCACCACCCTCCTTTTTTTTTTTAATTTCTGCTTTCTTTGGTTCTCTTTTGTACAACCAATTATCTCTGGTTATTCCACCTGACATTTATTCTACTACATGACAGAGAGCATTTTTCAAGTTAAAATAAGAAAAGAAGGGCTGTGCTTTAAAAATACTGAATGAAAATCAATTTCAAGTACATATGCAGTTTTTGGAGGGTTCATTTTAAGTCAATATAGTTGGAGAGTGAAAGAGATCAGGTTGAGGTGGTGATGCCCTGTAATTTCAGAATTGGAAAAGCCAACACAAGATATTTGACCTACAGGGAGAAGTTTTATCTTAAAAAGGAAAATAGAGGGAATGGGCATCTTATAGTAGAAGGCTCTGGATGACTAGCTTTTGGACCACCCATGTAGTTAGGTTTAATTGTTCTCTGCATTATGAGCATTTGTTGTTCTGGTTGTTTGTGCTATTTTCTTCTGTATATATCTCATATGGAAAAATGGTTAATACAGTCTACAAAGAATTCTGGGTTTCTAGAGCACTGCATTATAAAACCATTAGTGACTACTCACATTTAGACAAGTTTAGACTCCATGGGATATAGCATGTATGAGTACATTAGTTAGGAAATGTGAATCATATCCAAAACACAATCTTCTCTAGCCTCCCTACTGCAATCATTCTCATGCCTTGCACCCTGCAATTCTTATACTTAAGAACTTCCTCTCTAGGCTTTATAGAAAACCTTATACAGGAAATTAGTTTAAGGCTTCAAAGTGTTTAGATCTCCATTAATTGTATTGCTTCTATCTCATGTTCTCCCTCCAATCCCAATGCTCATTTATGAATAAAGCTCATTCAAAACAATTGTGTAAAATTGGTTGGTAGACTGACTCTTCAGACTCTTAATTGTATTTAACAATATCTCTCTTGCAGTGTGTTGGTTCTGGGGATCAAACTCAAATCTTCATGCTTGCATAGCAATAACCTAACCCACTGAGATATATCTGTAAATATACTTTTTAGTATATATACTCATATATATTCATATAGGCATATGAATGACAGTTATAGAAAGGAAAGCCCTCTTCTAGTCAACACACAGTATAAATTTAGGAGTTTCTGATAACCCTTGACCTATTTGGTAATACTCATGGGGAAGAGGAAGTATGATAGTCACTTCTGTACACTTTGGGTTTGGGGAGCCTAATGAATTGAATCTGGAAATTGGGAGAATTCAGGACTACATCAAGGTTGAGTTACTGAGGTGTGACTTTCTGTTTGGATATGAGAAAGCTGGCTTCTATTTCCAACACATCTAGCAACGGAGCCCTTTGAAATCCCTGCAGTTTCCCAATAATATTTGAGAGGTAATTTATGTTGAAGTTATGAGTGGGCACACATCACAGTGTGCTCTAGATTATACAGTTTTCTATTCATCAGCCAATACCACTGCTGTGCAATTTGCTTTTGGAAAATGTATGCAATTTGCTTTGATAAATTGAAAAGTCCAGCTTTGTGCTGCTCTTCAACAGGGAAGTGGGAGGGAAATAGAGGTTGTAAATACAACTGAAGCTTGTCAAAAGTCCTAATGTTGGACACATCAGAATTATAGTAATTGGATATATCTATTTTTAAAGTACCCTATAAGACCTATGAGAATAATCTCCTAGTACTATTTAATCAAAAGGATTTTAATGTCTCAACTGTGGTGCCTCAGGCCCACCATGCATGGGCAAATTATATACATAACAAAGGTAGAGAAATGGATGGAGACCCAAAGAAAAGCTGCAAAGAACCAGTCACAGCCAGAGGTGTGAAGAGTAATTCATAGTAAATGAGGCTACATGGTAGACTAATCAGTACTTGAGCATTCCTCAAAAGCTGTAAAATAAGCCACAGGCATGTAAGTGCTGTGAGCATTCTCCTCCTCATCTCTAACTCAGTTGCTTTCTCTTGCAGTGATCTATTTCTGAGACTAGTTCACTATTTAATGATAAAACACAAAGTAGTACTTATTTTCGTGTAGTACTTGAGCTCTTAAGTTATTTTTCCTGAACATTATTACCCATGAAATGAAGCGATACTTCATAGTAAAGAAATAATTATTGCAGAAATGAGCTATATCTCAGTCAAAACTGAAAATGTGGTTAGAAGTAAGATTTTTCTCTTCCAATTATATTTGATAGAATACTTATTCAGTGGGTTTTTTGGTACATTGTAGTAATATTACCTATGTACATGACTTATAAGAAAAGCATTCCCTAAGCAGGGAATTGGTGGCACACACCTTTAGTCCCAGAACTTGGGTGGCAGAGACAGGAAGATTTCTGAGTTCGAGGCCAGCCTGGTCTACAGAGTGAGTTCCAGGACAGCCAGGACTACATAGAGAAATCTTGTCTTGAAACAACACACACACACACACACACACACACACACACACACACACACACCAAACAAACAAACGAGTAGTGGCCTTATTTAAGAGGACAAATCTTAATGCTCAAGGAGCTATGCGTTAATATGGGGCCCGTCCAATATGTCCAGTGCAAGAGCTTACTGTAAAACAAGTGCTGGGAAAGGACTAAAACCACATTCTTTCTTCCTCACTTCCTTTTTGGCTAGGAAGTTGACACAAAAGGAGATATAAAACATGCCTTCATAAAGCATAAATCACAAGATCACAACCCAGAAAGTGTGTCTGTAGAGATTGTGACCTACACAGGTCTGTATGAGTAGGGAAGTTAAAGTTAAAGTTTAGAACACCAAAGAGCATCCTTCCTAGTCCTCAGCCCCAGATCTCTAAGGCTAGATCACAGTCCATTCACTTATCTACATTGATATCTGCATCTAATTGTTCTCTGGTGTTTATTAAATATTAATCACATTAGCTACATTTGTTTTTAAAATTTTATTTTATTTTTTTCTAGTTTACAATATATAAAGCAGGCATTTTAATAATTGGATACTAAATAGGGCACAAAGGTACTCAAAGGAATTGAAATTATCTATTCATCTGTATAAATATGTGTGTTTTTATGTATATGGGCACAAGTGTTTCACAGTGCACAGTATGGAAATGAGAGGACAACACATGGAACTTGGCTTCTTCCTTACCTGACTTTGTTGCTCTGATTTATCTTAGTCCATTAAACTTAGTGGCAAATGTTTTTATCTAGTAAGTAAGATTTTTGGCCCTAGTTAAAGTTCTAATGAACTAAGTTGAAATAATGGCTTAAAGAAAACAATCTCTAATCTTCTAACTCAGTGGTCTATGGTAAAATATCTGTAATTTCCCCAAGTTATCACCTTGTTCATTTTAGTATCCACCTTCTATTGATCAAATGTGAACACAAACTGCCCACCGTTATCACTGAATTTAGATCTCTCTACATTAAGTTTTCCACTGAACATTTTGGATTAAAATTTTGCATATAAAAGAACCATTTAAAAAAAATACTAAATAGGGTGCTAAGTAATTCATGTTCCAGTAAAATAAATAATGAATTATTGAATTAAAAACACAGAATCATTTATGCCAGAGTCCATCTTTTATATTTTATGTGTGAATGTGCATATGTAGTCATGTGTGTAGAAGCCAGGTGTCGATATTGGCTGTCTTCCACAATTTATCACAAAATTAATTCTTTACTGATCCAGTAACCCACTGATACTGCTCAAATATATACTATCAACATGGGTACAAAATCTTACAGGGAAAGCTGAATGAACCTTATAATAACATATTGTATTCCCAGTCAATCACTAAAAAATCAACTTACACACCACTGATGAATTTTTCTTTTTTTTTTATTTTTCTTTTTAAATTAATCATATTTATTTACATTTCAGATGTTGCTGGTCCCCCTCCCAGTTTCCATTCCCCTTCATCCCCTTTCCCTTTCCCTTTGCCTCTGAAAGGTTACTCCCAAAGCCTCAGGCATCCATCCCCACTTCCTTGGGGCTTCAAGCTTTTGCAGGATTAAGTGCACCATTTCCTACTGAAGCCAGGCAAGGTACTCCTCATTTATATATGTCCGGGGGGGGGGGAGGGCTTCAACCAGCCATGTATGCTCTGTGGTTGATGCCTTTGTCTCTGGGACCTCATAGGAGTCAGGGTTATTTGAGACTGTCTTCCTATAGGGTTGTCATGCACTTCAGCTCGTTCACTCCTTTCTCTGTATCTTCCATATGGGTCCCAGACTTCAGTCTAATGGTTGGCTGTATGTTTCTGCGTTTTTCTCAGTCAGCTGCTGCTAGGGCCTCTGAGAGGACAGACATGGTAGTCTTCTATCTGTAAGCACATCATGCCATCAGCAATAGTGTCTGGCTTTGGTGCCCATCTCCATGAGATTTATCCCAACTTAAATCAGTTCTGAGTACAAGAAAAACACCTCACCTCAGAGACAAAGAGAAACACTACCTCAGAGTAAAGCCTGGAAAAACGTTTTCCAGGAAAATAGTCGAAGAAATAAGCTAGAGTAGCCATTTTAATGTCCAATAAAATATACTTTCAACCAAAAGCTATCAAAAGAGATAGATACACATTAAAGAAAAAATCCACCAAGAGGAAGACTCAGTTCTGAAGATCTATGTGCTAAAAGTAAGGGTACACACATTAAAAAAAAACCCCACAAACTCAAAACTTTACTAAAGCTCAAACACACACTGAATCTCAAACCCTAATAGTGGGCAAATTTAACACCCCACTATCACCAATGGACCAGTCATTGAAACAGAAACTAAACAGAGACATAGTAAAACTTATACAATTTATGAACCAAATTGATTTAACAGATATCTACAGAACATTTCACTCCAAAACAAAAGGATATACCTTCTTCTCAGAACCTCATAGTTCTCCAAAATTGACCATATAATCAGACAAATAAAACATTGACATATTTTTAAAAGCCATAACTTTTATACATTTAATTTTCCTGTTATTACAACATTGCTCAAATGAACATACCAGTAGATACATATATTACAATTATATTTTTATAATTTTCCCTTATTTATACAGCAAAACATAAAAAATTCTAATATTTGCATAATTTGTAAATGAAATAGGTTTCTATTATATTGCCCTTATTTATTTGACAAAGAATCTATCCACATAATTTGCATTTAGTCATTTCTAAGTAATTCAGAACGTTTTCTAATTTGATATTTATAACAAATTCTTAGAGAGTTTATCTTAGTTTTAAATTACATTTTTATCTCTTTGCATGTGTATGTATGTGTGGTTTTTATACTGTGATTTACTTTGCTATGATTTATTATGAAACATTTTTAGCAGTTAGGTTTAAGAAAGATCTTTGCTCATGTGATAATAAATACCTATAATCTAACCCCTTGGGTGCTAAAGTCAACAAGATTAGAAGTTCAAGTTCATTCTTAACTACTTAGCATTCTGAAGTTAGTCTGAGCCACATGGGACCTTGTCTCAAAAACAAATAAGCAACAACAACATAACATAAGGAAGAATGCTTGTTATTGGGTTTTATTACTCTGTGGTCTAGGGGACATTTTTAGTAGCTGTGGTATGACTACTGGAAAATAATTCTGACAAATATCATATACAATCTCAATGGAAACAAACTTTTCTAATAAGTGTCTTTGTCCTTGGCAGCAAGTAGTACTGTTCTTGCCCAGTTTCTTTAGACTCATTTCACCTGAAAACTTTTCAATGAATTCCCTGAGATTCATTAGCATCTAAAAATTGCCTTTCTGTCTTAAATAGAAGATATGGAGACAAATTAAAATACTCCAAGTTCTTCATAAAAATTTTCAAGAGCTAGAAAGATGACTCACTGCCACGGGCCTGCCAGTCTGGGCCTCCCTCAACCTGTGGGGGAAACAGGGTCCTAGTCAGGTAGACAAGGTGTTGGCGAAGAAATGACAAACAGACACAGCACAAGGGAGTGTAGATTCTGAATGTAATTTGTACAAAGTAGAAATCAGGCTTATATGGTGTACAGAGAACAGGGCAAACTACAGAAGTCACATAGGCAGGAGATGACTACATCAAGGTCAGTGAGAACAAGTGCAAGGCAGAGGAGCAGTGGTGTTCTTCTTCGAACTGGGTTGTCCTGGCAGCCCCAAGGTAAACTCTCAGGGTCTGTCTGAGGCAAGTAGCTGAAGGTCATATTCTAGCATTCCTTGGCTGTAACATAAATAATTAGTGGGGGAAGCCCTACAACTTCTAACTTCTCACTGGCAGTAAAACAGTTTTTCTTTGTGTGAGACTTCTCTGATAACAAGTGCCTAACTGTTAGCTCTAACTCTTGAGACACCCTGTCTGGTAAGACAGCTTCTTAGTAAAAATTTCAAGCTAATTACAGCTAGGAAATCTATTTTGATTATTGAAACACTGTAGAGGCCAGGAAACAATGTTCAATCTCAGTTTTAGCTATAATGAAATATTTCTTAGGGCACCTTTATGCCTGAATAAAGAAAGTACACAGATCTTGCCACAGACTTAGCAGAGATCAATCTGGAACACGTCTAAGTTAGGAGATGCCCACAACTGACTGAAATCCCCAGGAGACAAACTCCCTTTGGAATCATAATGCCTCTTGTCCATGATCAGGTTTTAACCCTGATACTGTAGACTTACTGGGGTAGACAAGTGTGTACAGCAACTCACTTGGTAAAACTCTTGTCTTTCAAGCAGAAGGACTTGAGTTTGTCTTCTGAACTCACATTAAAATCTGGGTTTTGTGAATAGAGATTGTTATACCAGGGCTGAGAAAATGGAGACACATGGATCCCTATGGTTTGCTGGGCAGCAGTCTAATGCATTTTGTGAGATGCAGGAATATGAGAATTTCTGACTAAAAAGAACATGTTGGATGACACCTGAGAAATGACAGTTAAACCCATACTTTGGTCTATACCCATAGGTTTGACATCCCTAGGATCATTATGCTATCACAAGGATGAGAATGACTTGGCATAAAAGAGTTCTTGTCTTACATCACTTTTCCTGTTGGAATTGTATATGAGTAGCCCCAGGTGAGCGTTCTTTCTAGGCAAATGCAACTCCTTGATACATGAGTACCTAAGAAAGAGATTAGAAGTTATAGATGCAAACATCACCAAAAGAATACAAGCCATAGAAGAGAGCATCTCAGAGGCAGAAGATAGAAACATAGACACAACCATAGAAAACATTGACACAACCAACAATGGCTGAGTGCCTCTGCAAGGTCCACAGAGACAAAGATACATATACATACAGTTGACGGTTTAGAAACCACACGTACAAGTGGAAGGTCCTTGATGACAGAAAGCCTGATGTTCATGGATGACTGGTGATCATCTTTAAGAGAAGTTAGTAGAAGTTGAATATGAGCAAAATATATTACATACATTAATAAAATTATCAAAGAATAAATAAAATATTTTAAAATATTAACCTGATTTATATATTATAACCAAAATAAAACTTCCTATCACAATGAAACATAATACCTTACGTGTATCTATTTCCTTTTCAATATACTTTTTACTGTAAACATACGTGGAATGCAGTTGTCTTGGTACTATTTTCTACTTGTGTTATTAACAGTCACCCCACTGCTAAATCATTTTCAGCATGTTAATGTTTCCCTGCTCTTCTGAATTGTTTTATCATAGATCATTTAACAAGCTGTGTATCCATCAGCATTTCACAGCAAAATGATAAAAGGCAATCTCTTGACTGAGATATTGTCAACATGTGGTGAATCTTTACTATAAGCATGTATATATTTAAGATAACCAAATATTATATAATATCAGTGTATGCTAGGTAGAATATAGACATTAATATTAGAAAGAGGAAAGTTTGTGTTCTCTTAGTGTCTGTATGATATCTGCCCAGGATCTTCTAGTTTTCATAGTCTCTGGTGAGAAGTCTGGCATAATTCTGCTAGGTCTGCCTTTATATATTACTTTACCTTTTTCCCTTACTGCCCTAATATTCTTTTTTTGTTTTGTGTATTTGGTGTTCTGACTATTATGTGATGTGGGGAGGGATTACTTTTCTGGTCTAATCTATTTGGAGGCCTGTTGACTTCTTGTACATTTATGGGCATCTCTTTCTTTAGGTTAGGGAAATTTTCTTCTATACTTTTGTTGAAGATATTTACTGGCCCTTTAAGTTGGGAATCTTCAATTTCTTCTACACCTATTATCCTTAGGTTTTATCTTCTCATTGTGTTCTGAATTTTCTGGATCTTTGGGTTAGTAGCTTTTTGCTTTTTGTATTTTCTTTGCCTATTATGTCAGTTTTTCCATGGTATCTTTTGTACCTTAGATTCTGTCTTCTATCTCTTGTATTCTTTTGGTGATGCTTGTATCTATGACTCTTGATATTTTTCCTGGTTATTCTATCTTCAAGGTTGTCTCATTTTGTGATTTCTTTACTGTGTCTATTTCCAATTTTAGATCCAGGGTGGTTTTGTTTAATTCCTTCACCTGTTTGGTTGTGTTTTCTGGTAATTCTTAAAGAGAATTTTGTATTTCCTATTTAAGGACTTCTACCTGTTTTTCCTGTGTTCTCCTGTATTTCTTTAAGGGAGTTATTTATACCCTCTTTACAGTTTTCTATCATCATCTTGAGATGTGATTTTAAATCAGAGTCTTGAGTTTCTGGTGTTTTGTTGTATACAGGATGGAAGAACTGAGTTCTTGTTATGACAAGTAGCCTTGGTTTCTGTTGCTTATGTTCTTGTCCTTGCCTCTTGCCATCTGGATATCTCTCATGTTAGCTGGTCTTGCTGTCTCTGACTGGCTTGTCCCTCCTTAGAGCCATTGTATCAGGACTCCTGGCAGAAGGAAACCAGAAGGGTTCTGTCCCTGGCTATTCCTTGATTCTGGTATCTTAATGGCTCTCAGTGTGTATCTCATGGACTAGGAATTTGAGCAGAAGTGTTGTTCTTACCTTTGCTCACAGGTGTGTAGTCACTCCTGGGAGGCCAGCTCTCTCCTGACAATATTTGGGTATGGAGCCCTTTGGCACAGGACCAGCTCCCTAGGCAGATTGAAACTGGAAGGATCCTGTCTGAGACTGCTCATGGTTCCTGTGTTCTGAGGACTCTGAGAAGGTCCCTTAGACCCTAAGTGGTTGTCTCACCTGTGCTCATAGGCATGTCCTTACTCCTGGGAGACCAGTATTTGGGTATAGAGCACTGTGGCACAGGATCAGCTCAGGCTCAGAAGGAAACTAGAAGGATCCTATTCCAGGTTGCTCCTAAGATCCTGTCCAGACTGCTTTCATAAAGAGCCACCAACAGCCTAGGGTTGTTCCCACCCATGAAGGAATGGGCTTTCCTTCATTACCAATTAAAAAAATCCTACTGTTGGGTATTATTTTTAATGCTTTGTCTTAATTTGGCTCCCAAAAGCTGTGCTTCCAGAGACTGAAGTTCCCTGCCTCCAGGTTGCTCTCAGCAAAACTCTCAATTACAATAGATGGAGAAACACACACACACACA
>JADRCD010121152.1:0-40678 GCA_019843815.1 Montemys delectorum
GGAAAATCAAAGCCCAGGTTAGAGAAAATTGTGAATTCTTCCAAATTTAATCTTGTTTTCTCAATGTCACCTTGTCCTCTAAATACTCACCCAGAATGAGGGAATGTGGTAGAATTGACCTTTTCCTAATCAAGTTCTCCCATTAGAAATGCCATAAGTTGTTTTACATTAGGGAATAAATTTCTGATACACACTTGAACTCAGATACAAACACTGACTTCATAATTCAAGACTTTATTGGAGAAGAGCACATGAAAGATGCAGGAGAGAAAGCAAGATGTATAGGAAGCAGCTTCAGAACAATGTGAGAACATGAGAGAAGAGAGGATGAAGTATGCTAGGAGAAATCAGATTGCTGTGTGCATCTCAGAAAGCTATTATTCCATTCCTGGAGAGTTGTCAAGCCAAACTCGCCTACCAGAAGAGCCCCAGGTGGAGGTGCATGAGCCTGAGGTGGCATCTTTAGTGGAGTCACTGCTAGTGGAAGCTAGGATAGAGTCATCTCAACACCCGTGTGGTGTGTTTACCAGAAGGCAAGTAGCTGATGTTACTAATCAAGTCTGTTCCCTTTGGTAAGAGAATGGAAGCACACTGTTATGGCTTCCACTGTAATCTTCAGGAGAGCCAGAGACAGTTTAAATTCAGTCCGGGAGCTGCTGTCCATGGTACCTAAAATCCTATGATCTCCTAGGAAATCATTCCTATGCTCTCCTACACAGGCAGATTTTTTTTCTCTCCCCAAAATTAAGAAAATTGCTGTCTCTGCTGCCTGGGCAAATTTTCCTAAGGTCAAGGAAAGGGAATATTAATGGAACAAACGTCAGGACCTATCAAGGAGGTTAGTCTCAGAGCTTCTCATGGTACTTATCCATGGGCTTGTTGGCTGTCCATTCTTCATGGCTTCCATCCTTTGGTATGCCTCAGCAGCTTCTTGGAATGTCTGTGCCAAACTTTCATTGATGGGAAGTCTGAATCTTCCAGCATTCTCAGGCCAAGGCTGAATTTGTCTTCATTAGCAAATATAGCAAGAGAAGCAAGGGACACAAAGGACTTAAGTGGCTCACTACTCCTTCCTCCTTCATTGTACAGCTTAACTTGCTGATCTCAATCATTTATCTCAATTGGAATGGAAATACGAACTCTTACCTATTTGGACACAGAAAGACTCCACTGTGCTCTGGTGGCAGTCTTGTAGGTTAATGAGTCAGTTCTGAAAAGAACACTCGACATCTGACCATCAGGAGAATCTCCAACCCTGCAGAGCTCAATGCTACAAGGAATGGAAAATACAGTATTTCCCAATGGGACATAGGACATTTGGAGTGAGAAGAAGTGGGTCCAGTCCATTTTCTGTCCCTAAATGTCCAGATTCACATCGCCATCCAACCCAGGACACAGTGTTTATAGAGGGTTTTGATGATGCACTGCATCCTGCAAGGTAACACACCACTCCTTTACAGGCTTGCCTTAGATCTACCAAATCTTTCATGCCTTTAAGAAGTCATATTTTTCCCACCACAGTGGCTGATTCTGAGTGCTTTGATTTGTACACAATAAATCCTCTCATTCTGGGTCCACTGTCTTTTTTTCACTATCCCCTGAGTGTCCTGCTTAGACTCTGTATGTGAGATTCCATGCCTATGTTAGGAATTCTAGAGCAGGATGCTGAGAGAGGCCCTGCAAACCAGAGGAATAAATATATATGTACAAATGTGTCTATCCTATAAGGTTCTCAACCTTCCTGATGCTGTGACCCTTAAATATAGTTCCTCACGTTGTGGTGACCCCAACCATCAATTTATTTTGTTTCTACTTCATAACTGTAATTTTGCTAGTGTTATAAATTGTAATGTAAGTATCTGATATGCAGGATATATGATATGTGACCCTTGTAAAGGGATCATTTGACCTCCAAAGGGGTCATGCCTCATGAATTGAGAACAACTGCCATAAGGCATAGCAGCTGAACTATTCCCCATCATGGAAGCCTAGTGTTTGTCACCCAGTCACCAAGTTCCAATTGTTTTTCTCAAAAGAGGTGACCAGATTCTAGCTATATATGGTATCTGTTCTAGATAGGCTAGTTCTCCATAGGCAACAATCTTTAGATGAGCATAAGTATTAGGTTATAGTTTAGGTTCGATATATAGACTCCATCTTTGTCTCTGTGGATGCCTTTGCTGTGTCCATAAATGATGGTCCTAAGATTTCACTATATCAACTGACCCAGCACAGTTTCTAAATAGTATTCTATTTTTGATGATATCTGCTGATTATTTGGGTTGCTAAAATCAATATTCTTTTAGGATATCCAGTAGTTTTCATAACATCTGAGTCTCTTCCTTTCTCCGATATTGTATCAAAGTATTAGTATTAATTTATTTTGTAAAGAAAGCACAGGAGAGTCAAGTATACTCTTCTTGTGGCTTGCAAATCCCCTTCTAGTCACTGGAAATTAGAACTGAACAGGATCAGCTTCCTCCTTTGAGTTGATTCCCTTTAGTATTCTGCCATAGCAGTAAGAAAAACACATACTGTGTGCAATCAGTTCTTTGTTCTTCCTTTCCATAATTATAGACAACGCATATATGTTGTAACTCTCCATGTGTCATAATGTGTTAAGCTCTTCACATCCACAAGTCAATTGATATAGACTTCCCTACTGGATTTTTAAGTGGCATTGGAGATTTTGCCTTCTGGCTTCTGGTGAGCAAGTATGACCACACAATCCTCACTGTCTTCAAACCCAGGGAGCCCATCTGTGTAATCAATACATTATACAGGCATAGTATCTACAGTAGCCTCTCCTGTCATTGTTCCTCTAACTTGTTTGTGATATTAATGTGTTTTTTTCTTTTTGCCAATTCATTGCATTATTCACTCTCAAGGTCCATTCAAAAGCAGTGTTAAAGTTAAAGTTTTATGATTCCTTCACTTTGCAATGTCTTCTGTAACGTAAAGCCAGGGATATTCTGAGATATTCTAAATTTTAATTCTAATGACAGACTAGTACCAAGAGAAGGCACTGACTTGGTGGGTGCCACCTACCCTTGTAGGTATCCACAATATCTTCCACATTAATGACATACTGGTTCATCAGTTATATGGATGAGTTAACATCTATAGAGCTTAGCCACATAAGAATATCTGTGCCTAGAATCTGTCCCATGCTTTGGGGTAGAAGATTTTGTCGAGCCAAACTCGAAACTTGGATAATCATCTATGTCTCTGGTTATCACAAGTCTAACTTCTGCTAACTCAGACTGTAGTAGATAACCTTTTTGAAACAAACCAAAAAGCTCTTCTGGCTCTCCCACATACATTTATTTATTTATTTATTTATTTATTTATTTATTTATTTACTTACTTATTTATTTAATTTATCATTCATTCATTTATTTATTCACAACACCTCTTCCTCATCATTATTCCTGAGACCCTCAATACAACTTAACAATTGTGAGATGTCTCTGCCATCTTTGTAGTGTTTGCTCTCCACATTTTCCAGGTTCCTGAACCATTGGCCTTGAAGAGTATTTCTTCGATCAATATACTTTTGAAGCTAGGACACTTCAGAGATCTTTAGCAGCTAGATTGTACTGTGCACCATCACTGATGTGTACACACTCACTTGGGTCATGTCTCTCTTGTCTTCTGGGTATGACTGAATAGTCCCCAGGCACCTCTTCAGTCTTTCAGCTTTCTATTTATTCTAGTCCCCCTGTTTTAATTTTTGTTTTCCTAAAAGAAGACATATAGGATATGATCATGCCATGTTTGCTGGTGGAATGCCAGAGATGGGTCATGGAAATGACAGGAAGGAGCAGGCAGGGGTTTTCATTTATTCTGTGGAAGAGAGATGGGCAGAGGGAAAGATAAGCAGAGAACCAGATCATAGATTAGTCTCAAGAAACCTTTATTTTGGCTGAAATACAGACTTTAAGGACAGTTTCTTCTTTAACAGTGGCCCTATACTGATGGCCACTGCTCATTCCCAGGGAAGGGACAGGAGCTTGGCAGTTAATGCAAAGTAGACCCAGAAAGCTGGTAGCCAGGAGACACATGCTCCTATAGAGGAGCTGAGCAGCTCATTCCATTGTGGCCAACAGGGATTTTAATTGGCTTCTGATTGATAGTTAACATTTACTGGGCATTTGTTATATGCCAGGTGCTCAGTGCTAAGAGCTTTTAAATGTGTTTACCCACTGAAAATTCATAATGAGTATGATAATTATGTTTAATTTTCAAAATTTAACTGAGAGTTGGGCACAGTGGTTCATGTCTGTGATAACATGACTCAATAGCCTGAAGCAGGATGCCAGACACTAGGCTAGGCCACTCTGGGCTACATAGTAAACTCTAGTCCAACTTGAGCTACTACAAGAGACCTTATCTCAAAAAGTACCCCAAAGTTTAACTGAGGCTCAAAGAGGACATTTATTCAAAGATCATAGGGATTTGATTCTCTTGAACAAATTAGAACAATTTGTGAAACTTCCCATTAATACAAATTTATATAGTATACTGCCAGCTATAGTTGAAATATTGTATAATTCCCCCAAACTCATGTGTTTGAAGGGATCACTAGATTGGCACCACTAAGAGGTGGTGGGATCTTCAAGAGGTGGCATCTAATAGGAGGTTTAATCCTACAATGGGATTGGGGAACTCCAGGCCCTCACTCTTTGCTTTTCAGTAATAAGGTAGATGGTTTTACCAGGTCACATGTAGTATACCATGATCTGCTGCTGCTTTATCACAGGTCCAAAAGCAACTGAGCCACTGGAGCACAGACAGAAATCCATAAAACAAACCTTTCCTCTTTAGAAGCTGAATTATCTTGTGTTTGCATTGCAGTCATGGAAAGCTGACACATTTCTCAAACACCTTCTCTTTCCAAAGATTCACCATATCCTTGGATGACAGGAGTAAGCCATATATTCACCTTGTATTGACCTTACCCTCACAGAGTTCAAGTGTACTGAAGGAACATGAAAACTCAGATGCTAACACAGCTTTAGTACAGCATACAAACCACCTCAAAATACTTCCAAAAGGCCTACTGGAGAATGTGATACTTAAACTGTGACCAGAGAAGGAATAATACTTTGCTTGATAACAAATGATGAGCAGAGGTGTCCAAGGAGAGCAAACAGTATACACAGATGTCTATGACCCACAGATAGCCTGCTGTATCAATGTAGCTAGCAATAATATGTAGTTCTTTTTTCTGCTACTTCCCTTGGCACTGATGTATACCTCAGACAGGGAAGGGTGGAGTGAAGCCAGAGTTTGGTGGTCTGCTTCTTTTCTGGGTTATCTAGGCAAGGCTGCACCAGGTGGAGAATGGTTTGGTCAGCAAGATCCTTGTCCAGCAGTGAATGTGGGAGGAGAGAGGCCTTCTCTGAGGATTTTAGTGTTATAGCTTTTCAGTGTTACAGAAGATATTTAATGAGACAGCTCTCTTAGATGATAATCAACAAACCACCTCATGTGCATATGCTTTACTTGGGGGTGAATAAAGGCTATGCATATGAATCCCAGAGAATAGGAGGGGTTCTTCTTAAGATGACATTTCATTGGCTGAGGCTTAATGTTCCGGAGACACCTCATTTGCATGGGGAGGCATTCCAGGAGGTTGAACCTCCCAACTTTGTCAAGGAAGAAGTGACATTCCTCGGGTAGAAGATTGGGGGTCAGGCTCCCCAGATCAGTTGGAGAAGAGGAAGCTCAGGTAAAAAGGGATCCTCAATTTTGTTGCAAGATCAGGAAGGCTGTCCAGACATGGTAGAATACAACCATAGTTACAAGGTGCAATAGTACTGGGCCTGTAGAAAAGAGTTTTAAACCGCTTGTTAACACTACATTTGTCCCATATGGATATATGCATGTGAGAAGACAAGAAAACATTTCATGATCCCTAAAAGGATGCATAAAACAAGGCTTAGAGTTGTCACATGCAAGAAAATAAATAAAATCTTACAGATATTTGTGTCACATTTCATTTAGTTCAGATTTTTGAGCCCTTCCTACTTGACTAGTACAAGAATTTCCTGGTTGAGACATCCTCCCTTAATTGTCTCTCTGCTCTTCTCCATGTTAAAGGATCAGGATCCTCACACAGCCTATGTTAATCTGAAATTCATGTTTCCCATTGCTCTCATCATATGTCATATTTACAGACACCTGGTCTTTGAGGTCCTTCATAAGCCAGACTGCTTTCTCCATATTAAGCCAGATGACACTATCAAAGGCAGCAGTCTCAGGCACTGGGAATACAGCAATAAATGAAAGGATTTATTTCTTATATCTTTTGAGACAATGATACATTTTCAGATAAAAACATGAGATTTTCTTTGAGCAGTCCAGTGGAGGAAACTTCAAACAGGAGAGGAGAAATTATGCTATACACACACAGTTTTGATAAAGTGACAGATTTAAACAATTGCGGAATAATACAACTAGTAAGTGGATAAAAGTGTGGTGAGAATATATAAATATATAAACATTTATGTATATAAGAAAATGAACTATGAACACTATGAAATATATATGGCCATTTACTGAATTTTTAATATGTGCCAAGTACTGAGATATTAGATTGTGTTATGTACTGGTCTACTTTACTCACATATTATTATTTATGTTTCCTGTAGTAATTGGAACATATATTATTTCTATAATAATACATATCTTCTATATATGTAAAGATAATACATACCTTTCAATAATAATATTTATTTTTCTATATCTTTAAGATGAAAAACTCGAAATCATGCAACTTTCCTGAAGTCAAATCCGTAGTTAACTCAAAGAGCTTTAACTGAATTCGAGTCTAATTCTAATCATGGGGCTTTCTCCACAGTACATTTCTAAGCATCTCTTTGAGGCTCTACCAACAGCTTCCTTTAGAGGCACTGGCATCCTTCAGTGCTTTCCCCATAAGAAATGCCAAGCTATTACACATCGGATTAGGTGAGACAATGCTCCAGGAAGTCTCCATATTTCTTCATGTCCTGTGTGAACTGGCACTTGAGCTTTCTTTCCAAGGATTAGTGTTGAATAAGCATCTCTGGAAAACAGAAAAGCTGGCCCTTTCTGGAGCACTCAGCAGATTTACTTCCTGTTCTGTATAATGAAGATAGTATCTCTTTTCAGGATGAATATCCATTGGAATACAATAGGTTACAGCCTATTATAACATGTGAAGATTTCCTAAGCTCAAGTTTCCTGAGTTGAGACATGAAGTTCACTATGTATAGCATCCACTGGCTTTCCCCTGCATCCTCCTCTTTGGTGCCTGGAACAGGGGAATGAAGTTCATGGTTTGCTGAACCCTGTGCATAGTGGTTTATCTCTGACCTGACAGTGTTGTACCTTCTACAGGTTCCTAAAAGACTGACACATTTCATCCAATTGTTTTTAGACATTCTTTGAGGTATTTGACCTTTGAGCTGTCAGTTCACTTTCTTTCTTTCTCTTCATTATGTTTTCTTTTGGCTGCAGGGGCTTTGTGTCTCTTAGCTTCTTTTCACCTTTCCCTGAATTTTAACTCTAAAAATTATATCCATTGTTCACACCTTACAGTAAAATAAATGTGTTGCCTCTCAGAGATATTTGCATTTTCATTCTCAATTTTAGATACAGACTTCATCTTTGGAAATAGCGATTTAAGAAGTTTTAATAAGGAAGTAGAAGGAAACTTACTTGTACCAGAGATTAAAATTCATTTGCTTTACTTCTGAAATTAGAGTGCTCAATGTTTTTCAGCTCTTTTTATAAGTCAAGAAAGTTTTGGATTGACTCCAAATTTCAGTCTATACAACCATACTCAAGTGTTTTACATCTATGGGTTTGACCAACTGTACTTCAAAATCATTTGGGGAAATCATCCTTGTACTGAATATGTACAGCATTTCTTCTGTTCCCACAGCTTCTACATTATTAGATATTGCACAACATCAGATAATACAATGTATAGAAGTGGGGTTGTAATGTCTAGGTTCTATGCAAATACTAAGACATTTTCTACGAGGAGTTTGAGCATCTGCAAACTTACGTATCTGCTGCTGTCCTGGCTTCATCTCCCATGAGTACTGAGCAATGACTATATTTGCCACTTGGAAGTATGCTAAGAGTTTCGTTAGTTAAGCCAGGCACAAATTGTTACTATAATATAAACTTTTGAAACTCAGTAGGCTAATAAATGCACATTTCTTATTCATGTTGAGACCAGCATGTGCTTCGCACTAGGTGGACCTGGGTCCATAGGCTCCTTCCATTCATGGGGCAGAGAGGGATTCCACGGTAAGGATACACATCTTACCCACCACTTGAGAGGATCGAATATGTTTTCTTTTTCTCATACTCTATTGGCTGAAGCTCATTTACATGACGCCATCTACATGCTAGAGCCAGCAAGCTCTGCCTCGTGGCCAGATAAAAAGTAAAGCAAGTTGAATTGCACACAGAGTTATCACTGCCTAGAATTTGTACTCTTTGTTCCAGAATAACTCAGTAGCGCCGGATATTTCTGACAAACGCTCATGAATAATTCACTTTGACACAGAGAGGGAATGCCATATGCTGCTTGTATTTGTGCTTTCTTTGGTTTCAAATCAGTTGCTTCCTTTTCTGCAGTGAAAATAATAGTAGCTTACATTCTTTCACATAACCTTAAATAAAAACCTAATTTCACAAACAATTTGTATAGTATGATGCCATTATTGTAAATGGGGACAAACAGTATCTATAAAGCAAACTATCAGAATACAGCAACAGTCAGTTCTTCAACAACAGAAACCATTGTTACTGTCTTATATATTTATATTTTTCTGAAAAAAATAGATTTGCAATTAGGGAAGTAAAATATTTCTATTTAAAACAATAGAGACCAACTCAGCATAGAGCTGTTAGACTATGCTGTTTTCATACTACTGATTTGGTGCTTAAGGACGGCAAGCATTTATAGTATTATACCCACTTTGCAGAGAAGAGATCTGAGGCTCAGATAGAGTAGAATTGGCCAGTGGCATACATGTAGAAGCAGTCAACCTAAGAATTAAACCTACACTATGTTCTTTCAAAGTCTGTTTGCTCCTGCAGCACCAAAACGACTTTAGGAGCCTAAGCAGACTAGTGTGCTTTTTGTCTGTTCCAGTACCTCTTGATTTCAACAGAAAAATTCACATAAAACTTCTTTAAGGAATTCTCCCATAGTTCCTATTAGACAGACACACATAACGTCCTACAGTGACTTGCCCTACACACTCACTTAAAAGGAAGTTCTGAGCATCTCTAGGTGTTTGTAGGTAAAGGCTCTTTGACAAAGAATTATAGCATAGCCTTTCCTCTGTATCTCCATCTGCTTGCATGGAGTGTGCTTAATGAGTCCTCGGTGACTCCCCCTGCATGAAAGGATTAGAGGAGTTGCCAGCCCATCCTGTCAGTTCCACATCAGATCCAGATGGCTCTGCACACTCCATTTTTAGTTCCTGTTTTGTTTTCACCTCTCAGGGTAAAAAAGAACAGCCTGTAACATTGCGATGGATAAATTTCTGCACAGTGACTATGTATGCAGAGCAGCAGGGCTGCTGCTGTTCTCAAGGGCTAATTAGCCTCTTAATATCACAATCATCAGCATCGTCCACCTGTCTGCTACTGAGAAGTGGTACTCAGGGGCTCCTGGAAAGAAGCAGAGAAGACCTGGGTATAGAGAGGTTCAGCAGTGGGCTACAAAGTTGCAACTCACATTTAAGAAGTGTATGCACACACTGAAGCACACAGAGAAAGAAAATGCAACAAGAAGCAAGCCTTCCCAAGAGCTGGTGTTTGTGGAGTGGGCTGGTAACTAGTTATTATGTTACAAAAATGGAATGTCCGATCTGAAGCTGGTGACAGGTAAGGTTAGTGACAAATAAGCATATTCAAAGCCTTCTTTTATAGCTTTCTCCTATAGAGTCCAGCCCCATCCCACTCTCTCCCTTTAACCTTCCCTCAATACTGTTACATTATGGCAGGGGGTGGCAGAGAGGATGTTATTTTAGTAGCAGGATAATTTTGGTCATCAGAGAGCTCTCTCTACTGTTTTAACAGCACTTCCTGGGAGCCTGCACATAATGTTCAAAAAAAGAGGAAATGAGAGAGTGTCAGCTAACTAACCTCATGGAATGCTGAGGCCAATCAGACAGTTAAAGGGCAAGCTCTCCAGGTCACTGTGTAAGCTTCCAAGTGCCACTTAGAGCAAGTGTAGCATTTTTCACCTTCCCTGGAGGAGACACACCACTTCTGTCCCTATTCCAGAGTCTTAGACTGAAAATTGAACATATTCCAGAAAAACTTTTCAAGATAATTAATTGTTAAAAACCTTAAAGGAACCAAAATAGAGATTGCTTCATAAAGATGAAACAAAGTAATACAGACACACACAAGCCAGGTGTTTTTTCAGATCTGTCACACTGGCCACTTGAAGTGTTATATAACATGTTTCCTTAATAAGTTGCAGGTCTGTTGTTACATCAGAATGCAAGAGAATGGGGAGGTGAGATGTGCCCTAATTTCTAGAAGGAAAATTTAAGGCAGCTGTGCACAGCAGATGTGGGAATGGCAGTACCTGTGTGAGTCTTGTGATACTGTGGAGTTTTATCATTATAGAACTAATGTTTAGAGAATAAAAATGATATGACCCCTTTGGAAACAACATAGGATCCTGGTCTTAGTTCTGAGGTGGGACCAAGCATGCCTGGAAAAATCATTATGAAATACTGTTGGTTATCATTATGAAAAAACACAGAGAACTTAGTTTAGTTCCTCCTCCTCCTCCTGGCTAGCTTGTACTCAGAAGGCACCTTAAGACTGGTGAATGCTCTCAACAAAAGAGTGGATGAAGGATATGGGCTGATTCTCAAGCCTCAGGTGTCTGTGCTCCTTCACATGAAGGTGCATGGATTCTAGTCATTTATGGTTTTCCCTTGGCAGTTTTCCTGTCTTATCACTCTCAAAAAACATTTCTAGGTATGATCGTGCACTGTGATCAGGAACCCAAAGACCCAAGAACTCTAGCTCTCTGTCTAAGCACCATTAAGCACTGGGCAATGAGTAAAGCAGATGTCAGAATATAATGCCAAAGTACGGCACCATGGTATAAGGAGGATGGTCACTCATACTCTCTCCTAGCTCTTGGCTTTCTCCTGTGGGGGGTTCATGATAAGAATTACGGCAATCTGTTTTGACTTAAATATAGAATGTTCCCCGTAGGCTCATGTGTTTGAACAATTAGTCCCCAATTGGAGCTACTGTTTTGGAAGATTGGGGACACTTTATACAGTGGAGTCTTGCTAAAGAAATTGGAGCAGAGCCTGAGTCATAGCCTGGCTTGGTCTCTGCTTTCAATGTTTCAATGCAACATTGTTTTTTTTTTTCCCCTAGTGTTTGCATCAGGTGCTTCATTAGCACATTTGCTTTTGACTGATTCATTGTTACACCTTCACCTTTACAAATTGCAGTTTCCTTTACTTGATTCCTTAGAAGTAACTGACTTGAATGTAAGTGCAAATATAACTCAAAATGTAAGTAACTATCTTAGTTGAAATGTCTCAGAGTCTTAACATATACAGAGCTTTTCAAGATCGGAGCAGCATCAACTTCTTTGGCCACTGTTTTTAGCTTTCTCTTAATTCTTACTCAACTCTGGCATCAGGCAGAGAGAAGTTACTGTAAATTTTGTTTTGGACATATAGTCTTTCTTTTCATTTTACTATTTTAATTAAACTCTTTGTAACATCTGTTCTCTTTACAAACACTATTTGTGTTCATTACTTTTCTCCTCACTGGGACAAAAATACCTGACAAAAGAAACTTGAGGATGGAAGGGTTTGTTTTAGTTCAGTTTGAGAGTACAGTCTGTCACAGTGAGGCAGTCGTGGAGACAGAAGCCTGAGACAGGTTTACGGCATCCACAGTCAGAAATCAGAAGCAGAAGGAGGTCGGTATTTGTCTTAGTTTCTTCTTTATATGCAGTCTGGGATCCCAACCCAAAGAACAGCTTTCCCAAGTTTAGAGTATGGTTTTCCCAAGTCAATTAACCTAGCAGACAACCTTTCATAGATATGGCAAAGATATGTCTCCATGATCGTTTTTCATCCTGTCAAATTGGCATTGAGGAGTTGGGCCATCACCCCATCTACCTCTTTCTTAAAGGTAGGAGACAGTCTTTGTATTGATAGGGTCAGCAAGGAAACACATGCCATAAGACAGTACATGCTTGATGATAGCTAGCATTAGAGTTTGATTAATAAATGTCCCCAAACTCCAAATGGGACAGGCTTGGTTATCCATGTGTGACACTATTAAGAAGTGAAGCAAGCCTTAGAAAATAAGGTTTCATGGAGTGAGATTAAGTCGATAACAGAATACCTTTGAATGGAGTGAAAGGACCCTGGCCTCACTTTTTCTGAATAACATAAAGTGAACAGTGTTGTTCTGACATGATACTCTGATAAAATTGCAAGGTTAAGCCATAATGGAATAAACTTCTGGGACCATGAGCCCAAAGTAAACCTTTCTTCCTTATGAGTTAATTGATATGAGGAAAGTTGTCATGGTAACAGAGGCTCACCAATGTAGGAGACCTGTATTAACTGCTAAGCACATGTAGGATCCATTCTCATTGTCTTGCACACTCTCAAAACTGATGATGACACAGTGAAGTTGGTATTCTCATAGTTGTTAAATGAGATGTATTGTACGACTTCTGTTTTAACTAATCACCAGAACCATGCTCTGCAGCCCAAGCTATAATGGGATTAATCATGGTAAGGTTCATGCTGCCAATCAAAATTAAGGTTTTTATATTACCTCTTAAGTGATAAGGAAGTGAATCATAGTCAGATCCCCTAATGGACTGGTTAGGCTGGTCTACCTAGCATAATACGGAAAGTAATGTTGAGATGCCCCTCCCACTTTAAGTTGTATGTTTCCCTTCCTTACCCCTTTATTTCTATCCTTAAAGCCTCTCATTAGCACTCTCAATCTATTTTGTAAAATGAGGTGCTGCTATAATCTAAAATGTCAGTTAGAGCCTTTAAATTAAATTTGTAATTTTGTCTGTCTGTCTGTCTGTCCTTAACTGTATGTATGCTATAAACATACAGTGTGTGCCATTTAGGTGTGCTCATGAGTGCAAGTTATAGAGGCTAGAGGTCAGCATTGGGTGTCTTTACCTATGGTCCTTAACTTTCTATTTTGAGACAGAGTCTTACTGAAACCCAAGCTCACAGCTGCAGCTAGATTGACTGGCCAAAGAGGCCCCAACATCTGTGTCTCTGCTTCTCTGGAGTAATGCCTTGGAACCTTATGCCATCTCACTTAGCTTTTTACATGGGTGCAGGGGACAGGAACACAAGCCCTTACACTTGCATGGCAATGACTTTATTCGTTACCAACCTCACTAGCTCTACCTTCAGCTTTGGATATAGCTATTTTCTCCACTTTGTACACAGGGGAGCAGAGGTATCAAAGGTCTAGAAGACTTATCCAAGGCCACAGAACTCATAGGAAGATGAGGTGGGATAGAATGCAAACAGTCCATTTCTAGTGTCAGAAGTATAAACCAACAGTCTTTTGGGTGCATACATTTTAATCTGATTTTGCTTCAAAGGACATTGTACTATGGATGTTGTATAATCTGATCTCTTTATGAGCATCTGTGGCTACTGTAGAAAATGTAAGGAACAACAAGGAATGAAACCAGGGAACTACTTAGCTAATGGTGGCTTGTGGTCCTAGAGAACAAACTAGATGCGACTTTTAACGATAATGGTCTTGTAAGTACTTCAATAGTAAAACTAGAAAAGTGATCAGGTAACAGAGAGACCAAAGGAAGACATTCAATCATCCAAAGAAACAACTGAATTACTTTCTGTTTGTCTACTCATTTAACAAATAACTGTTGCCAGGGCAACACTGGACGAGAGAAACGAAGTAAAAAAACAGCTGGGTAAACATCTTATGGGATTTACATTCTATTGAGAATGCTGTTGATCAAAAACAAAAGAAAAATGATAGCCTATCCTCACCCACCTCAAGTCTGTGGCTGAGACACTGCAATAAAAAAGGTTAACGAAAATCTAAAACATTTATTGAATATACAGTTTACAAGATTCAAGAGCCTTTGAGGGAAGTGAAACCCCTTCTTGGGGCTTCATTTTTCAGTCAACCATTTTTTCTTATTTGTGGTGAAGAATAGATGGTCTCGGCTGAGCATAATTAGAGAGAGAAATGATCTTGTTTAAGGACAGTAAATGAGGCTGTGGTAAGCAAAGATTGTTGGATAAATGTCACCATGCTTCCCATCATGATGACAACGGGCTAAACCTCTGAACTGTGAGCCAGATCAATTAAATGTTTTACTTTATAAGAGTTGCCATGGTCATGGTGCCCCATCCCAACAGTGAAAGCCCTAACTTAGACTCTGGATTATAATCTGTTTGGAGAGGAACAGGATAAGAGCAGCCTAATGTGTGTCTATCTGACTTCTATAGTTTTCTCAGTTCTCAAAGTGCAATTTTGCCTATAGGATTCCATCCACCCTATAGAAAGCCAGCAGGTGTCTAATATAATCTTATATCACAATAAATGCCATGGGAAAAGGGAAAAACGGGAAGGCAAGGAGGTTGGTATTGAAATACGAGTTTAGGAGAGCCTCTGTAGAAGGGGACATTGGAGGAAAAGAGCCTAAACAAAGCAAGAAAAGTCAATCACATGGATATTTCATAGCAGATGGCTTCATAAAGGAGACTTACCAAGTTAAAAGTCTTGAGGTAAGAGCATGCCACCACGTTGGAAGGATAACAAGGAGTTGGTGTGGTTGAAGTCAGAAAACAAAGGGGGGCAGTCTAGATGAAACAGCAGTGGAAATGGCCTCTCACCGTTCTAACAGTCTCAAGATGTATCCAGTAGCCTTATGGGAAAGGACTGTCTAGGAGCACAGGAATAAGAGAAATGTTACTGGGAACCATCCTATTAGGAGTGAAGGTAATACAGAATTAAAGCAATAATAAGAGCCATCCTTTAGGGTGGCAGTTCTTAGCCTGCGGGCCGAGACCCTCAGGGATCACATATCAGACATTTACATTATGACTCATAATGTAAATTGCAGTTCTGAAGTAGTGATGAAATAATTTCATGGTTGGGTGGTCACCACAGCATGGGGAACTGTATCAAGGGGCTACATAGTAGAAGACTGAGAACCACTGCTTTAAAAGCCAACTAGGGACAGATCCAGTTAAATCATTTTAAGTACTTCCAGACAGATTACAGTGAACAAGGTAGCCTGCAGCTCTCATGTATCAAAACAAAGTGTTTCAAATGAGTTCATAGTTTCAACTCGGATATCCTGTCACTAGTGGGGTCTAGCTAGTCTTAGGTTATCTTGAGTTATCTCTCTTCTAGTTCCAGGGAAAGGGGCTTGGCTTCATTTTCATTCTTTTTCAATTTCCTTTTAGTCTTCATGGCAAACATTTTTAGCATCTGAAGGACTTTTCTTTTAATAGCAAAATTGAATGATTTGAGTGAAAACCTCCACTTTTAGCATTGGTTATATAGTTTCACTGAAAACAACAGTATATGAGAACTAAATTTAAATAGCAAAAAGTAACTTTTGTAGTTTATGAAATCCTCCATAATATTCGAATATTATAGGGGACAATAAGACTCGGAGTCAAGGACTAAATTATGAAGGAGTGTGCGATTATACTCAGGTCCAAAGCTGAGCGTTCACTTCCAAAGCTATTTCAGACTGCCTTTCAATTAAAACTGCCTCTGGATCCTCCCTAAACTCCACTTCCTTCAGGTGCTACTTTTTTTCATGTTCTTTTTTTTTTTAAATTGGATACTTTCTTTCTTTACATTTCAAATGTTTTCCCCTTCCCAGGTTTCCCCTTTGAAAATCCCCTATCCCACCCCACATCCTCTGCCTCTATAAAGGTGCTCCCCCACCTACCCACTCCTAATTTCCTGCACCGGCATTCCCCTACACTGGGGCATCGAACACCCTCAGACCCAAGGGCCACTCTTCCCACTGATGTCCCTCTGCCACATACACAGCTGGAGCCATGGGTCCCTCCATGTGTATTCTTTGGTTGGTGGTCCAGTTCCTGGGAGCTCTAAGGGGTCTGGCCTGTTGACACTGTTGTTCCCCACAGAAGGCTGCAAACCTCCTCAGCTCTTTCAGCCCCTTCTCCAACTTCTCCACCAGGCTGCCCCTGGCTTTTAATATTTTTTAATCTATGATATCAGAAATCTGGTTCCCTAATGTTAGATGTGATTACCTTTACATTTATTACATTTAATTACATTTAATGTTTGAACCTCTGCACCAATGTTTTCCACCAAAAGTTGAGAAATTTATAGTTGTTAGTTTCAAACATTATCTCTTTTTTCTTTTTTCTTTTTGTTTGTGGAACGTGATTTTAATATTTTCAACTATTAATATTCAACAAACAGAATAATTATTTTAAGATATATTTGATGGTTATGTCTCCCTTTTCATTTCTGATTTTGTGAATTTGGATACTGTCTCTGCGCCCTCTGATTAGTCTGGCTAAGGGTTTATCTATCTTATTGATTATTTCAAAGAACCAGCTCCTGATTTTGTTGATTCCTTGTATAGTTCTTTTTGTTTATATTTGCTTGGTTTCAGCTCTGAGTTTGATTATTTTTGTTGTAGAGATTTCGGGTATGCTGTTAAGCTACCAGTGTAAGCTCTCTTCAGTTTCTTTTAGAGGCACTTAGAACAATGAATTTTCCTCTTACCACTGCTTTTATTTGTCCCATAAGTTTTGGTATGATGTGTCTTCATTTTCATTAAATTCAAAGAAGACATAATTTCTTTCTTTCTTCCTTGACCAAGTTATCACTGAGTGGAACATTGTTTAACTTTGATGTGTATTTGTGCTTTCCATTGTCTTTGTTGGTATTTGGCCCTGTGAAGGTTCTATACCAGTGTAGGGGAATGCCAGGGCCAGGAAGCAGGAGATGATGGATTGGTGAGCAGGGGGAGAGGGAAGGGAACATGTTTTTTCTCTCTTTATTTTGGAGGGGAAACTGGGAAAGGAGATATCATATGACATGTAAATAAAGAAAATTTCTAATAAAAAAGAAAATAATAAAAAATTTTTTGAAAAAAAAAAAAGAATAAAAAAAGACCATCCTTAGTTCATGATGATCTGATAAGGTACAAGGTATTATTTCAATCTTCTTGTGTCTGTTGAGGCCTGTTTTGTGACAGATTATATGGTCAATTTTGGAGAAGGTATTGTGAGTTGCTGAAAAGAAGGTATATTCTTTTGCTTTAGGATGAAATGTTCTATAGATATCTGTTAAATCTATTTGGTCCATTACTTCTGTTAGTTTCACTGTGTCTCCATTTAGTTCTTGTTTCTATGATCTGTCCATTGCTGAGAGTGGGGTGTTGAAGTCTCCTACAATGATTGTGCGTGGAGTGCGATGTGTACTTTGACCTTTAGTAAAGTTTCTTGTATGGATGTGGGTGCCCTTGCATTTGGAGATTAGATGTTCAGAAATGAGAGTTCATGTTGGTAGATTTTTTTCTTTGACCAGTATGAAGTGTCCTTCCTTATCTTTTTTGATAACTTTTGGTTGAAAGTTGATATTAGACTGGCTACTCCAGCTTGTAATTGGGATCATTTGCTTGGAAAATTGTATTCTAACCTTTTACTCTGAGGCAATGTCTTTGTCATGGAGGTGGGTTTCCTGTATGCAGCAAAATACTCATACCCAGTCTGTTAGTCTATGTCTTTTTTGAGGAATTGAGTACATTGATGTTAAGAGATATTAAGGAAAAGTGATTGTTACTTCCTGTTATTTTTGTTATTAGAGGTGGAATTATGTTTGTGTGCCTATCTTCTTTTGGGTTTGTTGAAAGATTACTTTCTTGCTTTTTCTAGGATGTAGTTTCCCTCCTTGTTTTGGTGTTTCCCATCTATTATCAGTTGTAGGGGGGGATTTATAGAAAGATTTGGCAGCATGTGTATAGTAGAGGATTGCAAATTCGATCATCAATAGGAGGAGTGGACCTCGGCCTTGTGAAGGTTTTGTGCCCCAGTGTAGGGGAATGCCAGGGCCAATAAGTGGGAGAGGATGGGGTGGCAGGCATGAGGAGGGGGGAGGCAACAGGGGTTTGTTCTTGTTGTTTTTGTTTGTTTGTTTGTTTGTTTGGAGGGGAACCTGGGAAAGGAGAAATTTACATGTAAATAAAGAAAATATCTAATAAAAAAAAGAAAGATATTGTGTATGTTTGTTTTTGTCATGGAATATCTTGGTTTATCCATCTATGATAACTGAGAGTTTTGCTGGGTATAGTTGCCAGGGCTGGCATTTGTGTTCTCTTAGGGTCTGTATGACATCTGCCCAGGATCTTTTAGCTTTCATAGTCTCTGGTGAGAAGTCTGGTGTAATTCTGATAGGCCTGTCTTTATATGTTACTTGACCCTTTCCCTTACTGCTTTTTATATTCTTTCTTTGTTTAGTGCATTTGGTGCTTTGATTATTATGTGACAGGAGGAATTTCTTTTCTGGTCTAGTCTATTTGGAGTTCTGTAGGCTTCTTGTATGTTCATGGGCATCTCCTTAGGTTAGAGAAGTTTTCTTCTATAATTTTGTTGAAGATATTTACTGGCCCTTTGAGTTTGGAATCTTTGCTCTCTTCTATACCTATTATCCTTAGGTTTCATCTTTTCATTGTGTCCTGGATGTTTTGGGTTAGGAGCTTTTTGCTTTTTGCATTTTCTTTTACTGTGTGTCAATGTTTTCTATGATATCTTCTGCACCTGAGATTCTCTCTCCTATCTCTTGTATTCTGTTGGTGATGTTTGCATCTATCACTCTTGATCTCTTTCCCAGGTTTTCTAACTCCAGGGTTCTCTCCCTTTGTGATTTCTTTATTGTTTCTATTTCCATTTTTAGATCTTGGATGGTTTTGTTCATTTCCTTCACCTGTTTGATTGTGTTTTCCTGTAATTCTTTAAGGGATTTTTTTGTATTTCCTCTTTAATGGCTTCTAGCTGTTTACCTGTGTTCCTCTGTATTTCTTTAAGAGAGTTATTTATGTCCTTCTTAAAGTCCTTGATTACTATCATGATAAGTGATTTTAGATCCAAATCTTGCTTTTCCAGTTTGATGGTGTATCCAGAATTTGTTATGGTGGGAGAATATGGTTCTGATGATACCAAGTGACCTTCGTTTTTGTTGCTTATGTTCTTATGCTTGCCTCCCACCATCTGACTATCTCTAGTGCTACATGCCCTTGCTATATTTGACTGAAGCCTGTCCTTCTTGTGATCCTGTTTGTGTCAGAACTCCTTAGAGTTCATCTGTCTCTGTGATCATGTGATTTTGTGATCCTGTGATCTTGAGATCCTGGGTATATCAGAGCTCCTGGGAGTCAAGCTGCATCTGGGACCCTGAGATCCTGGTATGACCAAGCTCCTGAGATCCTGGGATCCTGGGATCCTATGGTCCTGGGCATTTTGATGCATCTGGGAGTGGAGATTCCTCTAGGTGTTATGGGACTGTCTGAGGACTTTGTGCCCAAGGTCTGCTCAGGGCACGGGCCCAGACCAGAAACAGCTTGTGCCACTGGTCGGGCAGAGTTCCTGGGTGCCCCTTTTTTCTATTAGACATATATTTCCACTGGTTCTATTTCTCAAATACACTGCTTTTCTAGATAACTTTTATGGTTCTATCTCCAAGTCACAATAGTCCAATTTATTTATTATTTAAATAGTATTATTTATTTGTTATTTAAAAATTTTAGACAAGGAAGTAGCATAAGTAAAAACATTTTATGTAACTTAAAATTCACTTCTAGTGACAGGGAATAATGTGAAACCTGTAAACAAGAGCTCATCACCAGGCAGCTTTGATAATGCCTGGACCTCAAAGTCAAGATCTGAGGAGTTAGTTAATGGACCAGCCCAGGCAAGCTACCAGGTAGTTCAGATAGCAGTCAAGCCCAAGACAGACCTCAATATGCCAAGGAACTAACCCCAAGGTGACACTGATATGGTGGTGAACCAGCCCCAAGCTGTGTGCCCTAGTAGTGCAAACCTACCACTCAATAAAATAATGTGAAAATAGAAACTTTGAAAATGGCCTAGGATCTCAGGGTTTCTAGGGAGACACAGCTTCTCTAGCTTTTGTGGTAATAATTAAGATCCTGTGTGGAGCCCTGGCATCAGTGACTTTCACACTTCGGGCACTGTAGCTAAGAGTGTAGTTACCCACTCCTGTCAGCTTCTTCTGATGCTCTCAAGGACCTGTTGGAATCTTCATCAATGCCATCCTCCCAACCAGTCATGGTGGAAGGACTCCATGGCAGCCATGGGCTGAACCTGTAAGCTTCCAAACTGTCCCTACCACTGTCTCCAGTGGAATCCTACAGCAGCATTTTCTGTCTGGTCAACTGCTCTCTGCTTGATGATATGTCTGTTTACTTTTTATATTACCATGATATTACACAGAATGTCTGTGTGAGTAAACCCCAGCATATTTGAAAGGCAGATTTGGTTTGGACATTCTAACTCCCCAAATGCCTCACAGCCACAGACCACTCACTCCAGACAGGATTTAATTTTGTAGTCCTGGCTAGCCAAGAACTATTTATGTAGACCAGGTTGGCTTCAGACTCAGAGATCAATTGGCCTCTGATTCCTGAATGCTGGGACTAAAGGTGTGTGCCGCTGTGGCTGGTTAGTCATGCTAATCTCATTTGTGATAGAACGAGAAATAAGCTCTGATACATGGGGAAGAATTACTAGATCTCCACATGGTGCCATATTCTAACATGGGGACATATACCACTTAGGAGACAAAGAGACTCATTCAATAAAGGAAATCTCCATTGGCTATCATTAATCTAGTCTCTTTCCACTTTCTAATCATGGAATTAATTTTCTGTGTGTCTATGAATGCCTGACAGAAGCAATTTAATTTGGAAAGATTGATTTCTACTTGTATTGTCAGAAGACTCAGACCATGGTGGATTAGCCCCATAGAATAAGCGGCTTTTCATCTCATGGTGGACAGGAAGCTGACAAAGTCAACACTGGAAGAGACCAAGCTAGTTGTAGTCTGAAAGGACATTCTCCTAGTGAAGTCACCTGCTTCCTTCATCTAGTTTTTCCTGCTTCCTGACAATGCCACTGACTTATGAATTAGTCAAGGGTCCAAATCCATTCATGAGATTAGATTGCTCATGTTTTCATTGGGTCTTGAAAGCTCTCATAGACCTAGTCAGAAGCAGGTTTTACTCATCTCCTAAGAATTTATCTATTCAAGTAAGACTAATCTTCCCATCTTGCTCCTTTAAATCTGACTATATCCAGTATATATATAAGATGAAGTGACCAGAAAACATTAGGATGTGGTTTATGTGAGACCTACAGCTTTCAGTTGTTGGTATTATGTCAATATTTTCTCCAAATGTATTGTTTTCTTTTGTATTTTATAAGAAGTATTTCTAACTATCCAAAGGGTGAGATAAAGAGAGATAGGGTGGGGATGGAGATGTTTAAACTATAATAACTACATGTTTTATTTAATTGTAGAGAAGGGAAATATGTTGTATGGAATTAAATGAAGTAAATATATTTAAAAGCATTCAAAAATTAAATGGCAAAGCCTTAGCATTCATTGCTGTTATTAGGCATGGCACAGACATTGTGTCCCCTGCTCTAATGCATTAACTTACCTTGTAGTTACCAACTAGAAATCCAGTAAGATTTTCTTGACACTATTGTTTCCTTATGAGATTTAGCAGAAGAAACTGGAATTCATATACATCTTAAGTATTCATTCTTCCAACTACCGTCTTTCTGGTCTTGAAACAGCAAATAAAACATCCAGGTCTGTTTATATAGCACAAAATTAGACTACTAATATTGACCTTTCAAATACTTTTAACAGTATCCAACAGACATTTTAAACACTTATGTTCTATTACACTATTTCCAAGTTCTGCTACAGAACAAGCTTGGGTTTTGAGGGAATGCTGAGCACAGGAGGCTAAGTAGTATGAATGAGGTGGTATGGAGCATGTAGAAGTCTGCTCAGACATACAGACCAAGGCTCAGACAGACAGACAGAAGGCTCACACCAGATAGCTTTACAGACCAGAAATTTTGCATTGCTCAAGACCTTGAGCTAGGGAATGACACCTCCATCACTCTAACTTCCCTGCGGAGATTGTTTGGTTCAGAAAGTGAAAGTTAGATCATAGTAGAACCATCTGCATGAATGGCCATTGGGATTGAGTCTAAAAGTGTTGCAGTGAAAGGAGAGACAGAGTTTAGTTCTTTGGAAACTGAAAGAACTTATTCTAGGGGTGCTGTAAGTGTAAGAGAAAGCAGGATGTGAGGGATACTTCTTGATCTGCTCTGACGTGTACGTGGTCACCTGCCAGCTTAAGAAAGACCATAGAAGGCAGAATAACAAAACATATCCTCCTCCCTAAGAGAAAGTATTATAGGATAAGCTACGATAGCTCTTTCTCTCTGTCTCTCTCTCTGTCTCTCTCTGTCTCTCTCTCTGTCTCTCTGTCTGTCTCTCTGTCTCTCTCTCTCTGTCTGTCTGTCTCTCTCTCTCTCTTATGGTAGACATGTCCAACAAAACATGTTATTGGTTTCAGGCATGCTGTTTGCGGAGTCTACTGGTGACTGAAGCATGACCGTAGGATGAGGAACAAACAATACTCTAACAGACTTCCAGACTAGTGTGTGTCTCTGCAGTAGAGTACTTACCAAGTATCTGTGAAACACAATTTTCACCCCAGCACTCCCAACATGAGAAAAAAATTAATGTTTTAAAACATTAATTATAAATATAATTAAAATGATATATGATTAAGAGTAAAGGTGGCTGGATATGGACCAAGCTAGAGTGTTTAGGGTGACTGTCAGGAGGAAGCTGTCTGTATTAAAGGATGGAAATGTACTCAAGTGTATCAGAGGGGACAGAGAGACCCAACTGACCTAGTTGGGATAGAAGATGAGAGGATTGTCCTGAGGAAGGAAGACTCTAGATAGTAGATCTGGTCCCATTGAAATTAGGAAAAAGAAAATTTAGCATGTATTTGGTAAATATTTGAACTATGGTTTACAAACAAGCAACATATGGACTGAGCAGGTTGTATTTATATATTTAGGAACACACATATTTATACACGCATACACACAGACACACATACATATACATATGTGTATGACTGTAACACCAATTAAAGAAAAAGAAGCCATGAATTTGAAAGTAAGCAAGGTAGAGGGATCTGTGAGAGGGCTTGGAGGAAGGAAATGATATCACTACAATATCACAAAATATTAACGATATTTTTAAAAAATATGGCCAGGTCCAGTGTTTGGCAGCACCATAGGCTGCCTGATCATTGTAGACTCAGATGGGAGTGTGGCCTGAAGAAACGGAGACTCGGGCATGCTCTCAAGCCACACTACTGTGCTTCTCTCTGAAAAATGGGGCAAGAACTGGTAAAGAGGCCAGCCACCTGCAACAGGAAAAAGGAGGTCATCTTTCCTTCTCACTGTGACTATTGGCACCTCACCTCCCTGCACCCCCATGCCTTCTTGTTCTCTCACCCACAAAACATGATGATTAAAGTGCTTGAGAATGATGCTCCTGTTGCAATTGAGTCACACCGACTCTAATGTGTTGCACTAAAACAGTCTTGCTCTGGAAAACAGCAAAGGGAAATGAGAACAAGGAGGTGAGAGTGTGTAGTTACAAACACTACCTACCAATTTCTCTTTATATACGAAGAACACAGCTTAGCCAGCATTCTTCCCCTGACTTCCTTTTAAATTTTCTAGGATGTAGTAGTCAAAAAAGCATGTTGAAAATTTCCAGTGAAGTGATCTATGAATCCATCAAAAGTTTGGTCAACAGTAGAATTTAGGGGTTAATGATTCACTGAATGCTTGCATGTACCAGATTGGTTTCAGAAATTTTCTTGAAAAACTAAAATTGTATATATTTTGATTTTCTCTTTTCCTGGTTTTAAATACTAGTGTCTCACGCATGAACATGCTAGTCTCAAACTTGCTGTGTAGGTAAGGATAGCTTTCTGCTTCTAGTTCTCTGGCCCCTGACTAAGCTCTAAATTATAGATTAATGCTATTAGTGTCTTCTCTGATTTTAGGAAAAAACCTCAGGTAGGAGTGGAGCTCAATCCTTATGTGCTGCTTACTTTTATGTAAGTTTAGTCCTCTAGAGAAGTTGTACGATTATTAGAAATCTCTTGTGTTGTTTTCTTTTAGTGGTTATTTATGGCAGCTTGCCCTCTGACATCTCTGGGCTGGCTCATCTTCCTCACTCTGTAGATGGCTTTGTTCCTTTCTTTCTGTTTGGTCTATTCCAACAATGGCTCCTTAGTTTGAAGTCTTATCTTGGAATGATGCCATTGTGGTAATGCTCAGGGATGGAAGAGTTTCCCAAATAATTTCCTAAAATTAATTAAATGGTGGGACTACCTTTCTTAACACTCCAGTTTCCTAAAGAAGAGATAGTTTGGAAGCTGGGAATCATCCCCTTCCCGCATGTTCCAAGTTTTAAGTACCAAAAAGTCTGGTCTGCTACCAGAAAGCAGAAAGCCTGACATTGTGATCATGACATTACTTATCTCAGGTCAAGAACATCATCCTCCCACTGTTAGCTTCCCCATCAGAAGCCCAGGACCATCTATGAGCAATGGGAAAACAAGTCCATCAACAGCATCTTATGTGGATTCTAAGTGCTTTTTTGTGATATGCTTATCCTGACCCTGCTGGGCCACAGCTCTGGGTACCAAATCATGCAGAGGGGAATCAGAGCGGAATGAAGAAAAGAACAACTAGGCAAAAAGCATCCAAGAGAGCATTTTTAACTAAGAATGATTTTTTTTGGGGGGGTAGAATTGCTTTATTTGTTTCACTTAAAAATAGAAATGTCATGATATAAATCATGTGATTCAGGAATAATACGGTTCCCTGGGAAGTTTATTTTCATATTCAGTATATAAGATTTATTGTGAAATATTTAAATGGTGCCTATGAGCATATAATTCTTTCCTATCCATTTCTAAGTTTCCTGTCCATGCTGAAGATGGAGAGATAAGTGTATAAGTCAGACCATGATGATTTAAATGTGCAAAGGAGGAAGAGGCAACACACAGGGAGTTTTTCAGCCAATGATGCTGGAACAGCGTGACATCTGTATGTAAACATTAAACAGAATGCAGACAAACTACAAGGCTCTCTACAAACATAACTGAAAATAGATTAATGTACTAAGCACAGAACTTAAACCTACAACACAAGATAACACAGAAGAAAATCTAGAGGAGCTTACATTTGGCAGTGCCTTTCTGGTGCAATGACAAAGGAGCAATCCCTGGAAATTTAGTTGATACACTGCAGTCTTTACACGTCTTTTTAGATATGCAGTTTTTATGTGTCCCAAAGGCCTTTGTGCTAAAGCTTGCCTCAAAGCCGTGATACTATCAGCAAAGAGGAACATTTAGAAGTAGGGCTGTTGAGAGGAAGTTGGAGTATGTGGCCATGCCTTTAAAGGAGATTCTGCATATTCTGATATTCGAGTTTTCTCTGATCCCTGGTTGTGAGATAAGCATGTTTCCCCAGGGTATGCTACCTCCAATGAAACAAAGGACAATATGTAAATCCGACAGGACCACCTACCCATGGCCTAAAAACTATGAATTCTATGCTGAAACAAATATTTTCTTATTATGTTATTTCAGGTATATGTTACATTCATAAGTATCTCACTCATATGGACTTTACTAAAATCAAAAATTGAAGTGAATACTCAGACTAATACACTTCTCTTGGAATGCAGCTCTTATTGAGGGAGCTCAGATTTGAAAAGAGAAGGGAAGACGGAGACATTGTGCAAGCTTGAGACAAAGTGATGGGGGATAAAGCAACAATGGAACAGAAGGAGAAATGGACAAGACTGTTCTGCTTCTCAGGAGAGTGCTGAAAGGTCCCTATAGCTGGTTTATACATGAAGGGATCCTACCTCCAGGACAGTGAAATATCTGCTATATATAGCCCATGTACTGAGGAGTAGAAATTCACCCTATGAATCATCCCAGATATTCTGTTTGTTTCAAGCTAATCCAGGGCACTGTTAATGAGTGGCTGGCAAATTTCAAATTAGAACATATTATTGTTAATATTCATGTAGAAGATGTTTTGTTAACAATTTTATGAACTATGTTTTGGCTATCTGCCACACCCACTAATCTACTCCAGTAAAGTTTGCAATATCGGGGGTAAAAGCCTGATTAAGGACAAGAGGCGTTATGACTTCAAAGGGAGTTTGTGCCTCCTGGGCATTCAGTCCTCCTGGGCATCTCCTAACTCAGACACGTTCCAGATTAGTCTTTCCAATAGTCAACACGCCTTCTTATTCAGGCACAAAGGTACCCCAAGAAATGATTCGTAAATGGCTAAAACTTAAGATTGGACATTGTTTCCTGGCATTCCAATATATCCTAATTTATTTCCAAGCTGTCCTTAGCTTGGAATTTCTCACAAGGAATCTGTCTTATCAGATAGGATGTCCTCAGAGTTAGCAACAGAGGCCAGGCACATAGTTAAAATTCTCAGGGCAGTCCCACAGAAGACAGAACTGTTTTACATACCAGAGAGTAATGGCTTCCCTCACTTAAGCACATTTTCAGAAACTGCTAGACTGGAACTTCCTGGTGCTTGCCTCCAGCAGACTCAGAGAATTAGCATGGGATTACCAAAATAGCCCCCAGCGGGGAGGGCACCACTGCTCTGCCTGCTTCACAGCTTCACACCTGGATACCTGATCTTACCTACCTTGGTGTAACCATTCCTTGCCTACCTGATTTTACTGACCTTGATGTGACTGTCACCTGCCTACATGATTTTTGTCATTCACCCTGTTTTCTGTACACCATATAAGCCTGGTTTTCACTTTGTGCAGGGCCACTGAGACTGGAACTAGAGCTTAGATGGACTAGGACTTAGACTTAGATTCATTCATTCAGATTCAAACTTTGAGCCTCATGCAGTTCCCAGCCCCCTCCCCCCACCTTCCCCAGCCCAGAGTGCTTGGGTGGGGGCGGAGGGGGGGTGCAGTGCCTGTCCAGAAGAGGTGGCTGCTTTAGACTTAGTGTGTTTCAGGTGGCCTCAGATGTACCTCAACTGCTGAGCTGCTAGACTTCTCATTTCTCTTTTGCAATGACTGTAAAAACCTCATGCCATTTTTAAGAAATACATTCAGATCCTGCACTTCCATGTGTCGACTCTGCCATCATTTCTTTGCCTACATCTTGTCGACCTGACTAGGACCCCGTTTCTCCTATGGGTTGAGGGAGACCCAGACTGGCCAGCCTGCGGCAGCTATCCTGTGTTTAAGTTTTAAAACTACTTTAGACACATGGTTCCTGCCTCTGTGACAGGGCCAGCAGGCATGGGCCTACATGAGTGTTGGTAGCTGCTGTGGCATAAGCTTTGTTCATATAATAATGTCTTCTCTGTTAACGTTAATGACTCCATGATAATCAGAGATAACATGAGTCTAGAAGAAGGTGTGGCCAATGTTTTAGCAAGATGGTAAATGTTGGAACCTTCAGGACAGCCCTTAAGGCTGTGGAAAAGAACTCTAAAAACACAAATCTGTGTCAGAGTATATAATTTCCCAACTATGCAAAAATTAAGGATCTAATATGAATTTTATGAAGGGCTTCACTTAATCTGAAGGAACAGAGGCAGCTGCATTAATGAGCCAGCTTCTCAGAAAGATACAAAGGCAGGCAGATAAGAAGGCAGGCAGATTCCTGGGTTTAAGGTCAGCGTAGGACACAAAGTCCAGGCCCAGGTGTGGTAGAAATGGTAATATGTCCTACCCAGCTAACTTATCTGTGCTCAACCAAGGCCCGTAGATCTCTGAATTCTTTTGCAATGTTAAAAGAAAATGTATGCTTGCTGTTTCCTAAGAATTAGCGGATTGGGGTCATGGAATGCTGGTTCATAGGATAATCAAAAGGAAACCTGAAGTAAATGACTAGATTGATATGTAAAATAAGGGACTGGGCTTATGATCTGATAAGATGAGCTATTCAGAGAATTTTTTAGAATAGCAAGAAAGAACTGCTTGGAGAAGAGTCAGGGGAGTGAGGGAGGGAAGGAGAGGAGAGAGAGGGAGAGAGAGAGAGAAAGAGAAAGAGAGAGAGAGAGAGAGAGAGAGAGAGACAGAGACAGAGACAGAGACAGAGACAGAGACAGAGACAGAGAGAGAGTGTGTGTGTTTGGAGATCTCCAGAGAAAGCAGATCAGAGAGAAAGAAAGCAGAACAGAAAGAAAGCAGACTTGAATGCTGTCTCGAGCAGATCATAGGCCACCAGACTGGAGCCACAATTTGACTTTGAGTTGTTGTGTTCTCCACTCCAAAATACCCCTTCTCTCAGAACCCCTCTCCAAGAAGAGGCTGGTCTTTGGCACCAGACAATGAATGTCTTCCCACATCGTGGAAACACCTCACAAGATAGTGACAAAAGACCTCAGGTATGTCTGAGCTGCATGCATGCAACAAATGCACACATGCAATAAATAACACAAGTTAGTTAGTTATCTGATAGTTTTATTTATGAAGTATGTAAAACTAGTTTTCAGTTGCAATAAAAGTAATAAAAGTAATACTTGTATGTCTTTTTTTTCACCTGTAAGAGGTTTAATTGAGAGGGAGGGGGGGCAGAATGGGAAGAGAGGAGGGAGAGAGAATACTTGTATTTCTGTAGTAATATAAATTCTAAGATGTTTCTCTGGAAGTCTTTCTCCTAAAGTACTCCCTGAGTGTGACATCATACATTAGGAATGATCCCTTGGTTCATTTAGTTTCCTAGAACTCTTTCAGAACACTGCTGGCAAAGATACTATGTGGTTAAAATGTAGCATACCAGACTTGGCACTTAGATTAGCAATGGGGTAGTGAGTGATGCGTGCTTAAAAGACATTTACTATGCTGCAGTGAACAAATTAGATCAGGGTCATATCCCTCTCAAGACATCCACTCCTGTAGGAAAATGAACGTTGAAAGGAAGTGAGGAGAGGATTGAAATGGTGAGCCGAGAAAATCAGGAAATAACAACCACAACAACAACAATAACAACAATAACAAAACATAGCAGTATGTTCTGACACAAAGTGTCAGAACTTTGTGGATGAGCAGCAGGAGAGAGAATACTTTAGCAATTTTATTAACCTTGACATAGTTAAAGAAAACACTTATTCAAACCAATAATCCCATGCTTGTGTTGTCCAGCAGTAACTTCAAATGTAATATACAAACAACATTATAAAGCTGTTTCAAGTTGTCCTGTTAAAGTGCTCAGTAGTGAACCACCGTGTTATCCCCCTGACTTGAGGCTAATGCAGTCACACAGGAAGAAAACTCACTGGCCATGGAGCCTATTCTGTGCTGGGAACACTCTGGAGTATGAAGAGTCCTTGAGAGAGAGAGTTGCTGTGTAACCCAGGCTGGCCTCAAATTGTGCTGGTCCTGCATTGAGATCATAGACACTGACCACTGTGCTTGGATTTACAGTGTTCTTTGCCGCTCTTAGTGGATATTTATTTATGGAACTCCCTGATCTTCATTCTACATTGGATCTACACAGTCAGACTCAGATCTACCAGAAAGCTGCCTTGTGGGACAACTGGCCCCAGAATGGCATTATATAGAGTGATGTCTCTCATATATTAAAAAGCTTTCACATATAAAAAAATGAACTCAAATCTGGAGGGTCTGATTGTCAGCCTAGGTTCTTAATTAATTTATGATGGCTCTGACATCAACTCCAAAATAAACTCAAGTACATTACTGTTATCACCATGCCTACCACTTGTACAAATGACAAGGATCAGTGGATGGCAGTGGGTAGGTGCTAGCACAGCATTAACCATGGTCTGTTCAGCCAGAAACAGCCATTGTCAATGCTCATGAGAATGTGTGCCTTCTATTGCTAAAACATCCCCCAACTTTGCCTGCTCTTTTTCTACCACTGCCTGATCTCCTTTCAAGGCTCTTTCTCCCTGCTCTTGCCTTCTTTTAGTTAATTTTTATACTGAACCTAAACTCTTAAACAAAGGCTTTTCCTTTGTAGCAGTATAAAATTCAAATCAAAATAAGGAAAGGCACAAAGACATCTGATATATCTGCTATCCCCATACATCTGACAGTTCCTCTGTTATTAACATCTGGCATTAATGTTACAGCTGTACTGAACCTTCTGAGGAAAGTACATCTGATAAACTTCTGAGACATCACAGGATCATAGTCTACATTAGTACACATTCTTGGTTTAAATACTATTTATTGGTTTAGGCAAACATACAGTGATCTGAACCCAGCACCACAGCATCACACAGCATGGTTTACACTGTCCTAAAAGTCTACTGCCTGTTTATTCTTCCTCCTTTCTCCGCCAATACCTGGCTGATCACTGATCTCTTTACTACAACCAGGTCTGTCTTCTCCACATTGGAAACATATCATATTGTAGCCTTGCAGATTGGCTTCTTTCACTTATTAGCATAAAGTCAGGTATCAGTATGTCTTTGTCGTGAAAATTGGGTATCAGTATTTGTGCCTTGAGATCTTGTTTTTTTAGATCACCATATTCTTCATATCACAATAATATTCCATTTTATAAATGGATCATGGTTGATTTATCCATCCACTAAAGACTTGAAAGATAACTTGTTTCTCCAAGCAGGAAAAGATTGTTAGGTTGGGTCAAAAACCATAGAAGGCTTTTATAAGTTAATAGACTCTGAGAGAAAATTCATTCACAGACAGCGTTTTAAACTGTAACTCAAGTTATAAAAAGCTTTGCTGTGTGACAAGAGTTTGGTGATTTCTAAAGGAATGCGCCATGGCACATCTTTATCTACACAAAGATTAGCTCCCAGCATTTGTCCCACTAGGGCATAGTTATACCAAGACACACTGTCATAGCTGCTCCACCGGGTAATGTCTCCAACTTAAAGTTTTGTGATAGCCCCTACTCCAGTTGTTTGGGATCCACATGAAGACTAAGCTGCATATCTGCTATGTATGTACAGGTCCACCCAGAGTATGTTCTTTGGCTGATGGTCCAGTCTCTGAGAGCCCCAAGGGTCCAGGTTAGTTGACTCTATTGGTCTTCCTGCAGAGTTCCTATCCCCTTTGGGGGCCTGCAGTATTTCCTTCTATTCTTCCATAAGAGTCCCCAGACTCCATCCACTGGCTGTGGGTGAATGCATCTGTCTGAGTCGGCTGTAAGGTGGAGCCTGTTAGAGGACAGCCATGTTTAACTCCTGTCTGCAAGCATAATGGAGTATCATTGATAGTGTCAAAGACTGGTGCTTGCTCATGTCATGGGTCTCAAGTTGGGCCAGTTATTGGTTGGTGATTCCCTCTGTCTCTGCTCCATCCCCCATTCCTCCACTTCCTGTAACAGGATAAATTTGGGGTTGAAAATTTTGTGGGTGGGATGGTGTTGCTATCACCCTCTGGGGTTCCTTGACTACAACAGGAGTAGGAGTCTATCCCAAAAGCTCTTGCCTAACCATGGGGTGTGTTCTTTTAGCTGGGCTGCCTTGTTTGGTCTCAGTGGGAGAGGAAGTGCCTAGCCTTTCAGACAGAGACTTGAAGTACCAGGATCAGGGATATGGAGTGGGAGTAAGGGGGGATGGGAGAGTAATTGTAGGAGGGGTAATAGGAAGGGGCAGTGAGCAGGATGTAAAGTGAAATAATAATAATAATAATAATAATAATAATAATAATAATAATAGTAATGATAGTAAATTATTATAAAATAAATTTTGTGACTTTTGGTTTAATATATCACACGATGTAGGGAGACGTGGTGAACTTCCCTTCCCCACTTACACAGAGCCACCTGAAACCCTGTGGAAACCGAAGTTAAAATATGACTGCTGCATGTCTCCTTTTCATTCTTTCTGTTTCCTTTTCCAGTACACACACAATTGCTGGTGGAAGTCGGTGCTGTACCTGCTATATTATTCAACTGTTTGTAACACAGATAATCTTCCCTATGTTTTCCAGGATTATTTCAAAGGAGGCAGATGACTCAGACTTGTTAGAGGAATGTTGGGTAACCCTGCTATTGAGGTAGCTGTCCCCTATGACCAGATGGCTTTCTGAGCTCAGTGGGGCTTCCCTGTCTCTGCCTCTGTCTGGAAAGTGTCCCTGAACACAGGTGGCTGGCCTTATCTGAAAAGCTGACCTTTGCAGAGCCTCTGCAGGGCTGCATCACTCAGCACAAACATACTGCTCTGACTTCCTGCTCACATGATAATTAGGTGCCATATTATAACCAATCAGCCCTTCTTGCTCATTTGATGCTATAACCAATTAGCCCTTTCCACTTACATCCCTAAAAAGGCCCTTGTGTACCCTATCCCTGAAACAATAAAGTACACTTGTTTCTCTGCAGCAGTCTCTGGCGGTCATTCTGCCATACTCAGGGCCGTGGGACCCCTGGTCTCTGCCTCTGCTCCCTTTGTCCTCTCAGGCTGGCGACTAACAGCCTCTGAGGAGAAGGGAGGGGGGTCACGGAACAGTTTCCTCAGAAAATAGCTGACTTAGCTACTGTTGACATTAGATATGTCCCTCATGATTGGCTTTGAACCCCCATCTCTTGTTTCCCTAGTAATATTAATTTTTAAAAAGAGGAAAATGTCACATTTGATCTCCTTAGAGCTTGGAACACTTTGTGAAAGGAGAAGGGAAGTCCCCAAACACCCTCCCTCAAGTCAAAAGTCTCATATTACAGAGAGAATCCCTCATCAAGACAAAAGTCCCATGTTACAGAGAGAACCCTCCCTTAAGACAAAAGTCCTGTATTACAGAGAGAATCCTCCATCAAGACAAAAGTCCCATATTACAGAGAGAACCCTCCCTCAAGACAAAAGTTCCATATTACAGAGAGAATCCCCCATCAAGACAAAGTCCCATATTACAGAGAGAATCCCCCATCAAGACAAAGTTCTGTGTTACAGAGAGAACCCACCCTCAAGACCAAAGTCCCATATTACAGAGAAATGATGGGTGGAGGTGGAGAGTTTCACTAAGGAAGCCCTTAAGGAAAAGCTATTTCTTCTTTGTCAACACATGGGTATTTTATACATTTTTTTATTAAAAATATTTAATCTATGATAGTACATGATTTTTTGGTCCAAATGGGTTCTGAATCACACCTCTGGCTTTGGCTAAATCATGGCATTCTAAACTGCCCAAAGGATTTTAAGATTATAAATTATTGTTTCTCCATGAACGAAGCTGTCAATCACCAGGACAGAACCCCCAGCAGGACAGCTAGCTGTCTATCCTGTCTGAAGTCATGCAAAAGAGATGGAAGGAATTACCATCCCTCTGGCTAAACTTGTACTTCAGAAGCCCCTCCTCGATGCAGCTGTCTAGGCACCCCCACTGCTTCCTCACTTTATTGAATTTTAACATAGAAAGTTAAACTTAATTGACTTCTTCCTTCCTCTTATCCTTCTCTAGACAACCACCAAAATTTGTAGCTTATCTAACCTATTGCTTTTTTTTCTCTCAGACCCCATGGGCATTGTCCTTGTGTTTGCTATGCCTGTTTTTAGTTCTTTTCCCTTCTTCTCCTTCCCTTGGCATCATGTCCTATGTGGGTGAGCCACCACAACCTGCTAAATTCATTTGTCTGTGAGAGGAAGAGCCTGTAAAAGAGATTCCCTGTTCTCTAGTAGCACACTGACAGGCTAGTTCTTGATACTGTGTGTAATGACGATACCCCTCCTTCTCCCTGGAGGCCCTGTTTGTAAGATGCTACATACTTAACAGTGGTGGCTTACACTAGGACTGTCTGTGTCCTAGCTGTTGAATCCTGCAGGTGACAGTTCCCCCTGGTGTGAACTGTTATCTGTAACTTACATGTAATTGTTAATAAATGCAGATGTGAAAAAAATCCTTTCCCTAACTCCTTCATTGGGGACCGTGTACTCAGTTCAATGAATGGCTGTGAGCCTCTACATCTGTATTAGTCAGGTACTGTCAGAGCCTCTCAGGAGATAGCTATATTTAGGCTGGCTTGTCCTTCCTTCAGTCTCTGCTCCTAAGTTAATCTCTGCAGTTCCTTCCGTGGGTATTTGGTTCCCCCTTTTAAGAAGGAATGAAATGTCCACTTTTTGGTCTTCCTTCTTCTTAAGTTTCTTGTGGTTTGTGGGTTGTTCTTCCTGTATTCCAAACTTCTGGGCTAATAACCACTTATCAGAGAATGCATACCATGTGTGATCTTTTGTGATTGGGTTACCTCACTCAGGATGATACTCTCCAGATCCATCCATTTCCCTAAGAATTTCATAAATTCATTGTTTTTAATAGCTGAGTAGTACTCCATTGTGTAGATGTACCACACTTTCTGTATCCATTCCTCTGTTGAGGGACATCTGGGTTGTTTCCAGTTTTGCAGCCCCTTAGGATGAACAACAATATGAACTAACTAGTACTCTCAGAGCTCCCAGGGACCCAACCACCAATCAAGGACTATACAGGGTGGGACTGAATGTTCTGGCAGCATGTGTATAGTAGAGGATTGCAAATTCGATCATCAGTAGGAGGAAAGGACCTCGGCCTTGTGAAGGTTCTGTGCCCCAGTGTAGGGGAATGCCAGGGCCAATAAGTGGGAGAGGGTGGGGTGGCAGGCATGGGGAAGGGGGAGGCAACAGGGGTTTGTTCTTATTGTTTTTGTTTGTTTGTTTGTTTGTTTGGAGGGGAAACTGGGAAAGGAGAAATTTACATGTAAATAAAGAAAATATCTAATAAAAAATAAAAAAAAGAAACAAACAAAAAGACTTTATATTCATTTTAAAAACTAATAGTGATATATTATTTCAAAATATCATACAGTTAACATGTTTGGAGTTATTTAAAATTTATAAAAAAAAAGTTGTTTGATATAAAACAACAATCAATTTACCAGTCTTATGTAGATGCTCGTCTACAGCAATAGTGAAAATACATTTTTCTCAATATAAATTTTAAATAACTCCAAACATATTAACTGTATACTTCAAAATAATACATCACTACTAGTATTTTCTTAAATGAACATAAATATATAAAATCTTTTTGTTTGTTTTGTATTTAGTAGAGTTTTAAAACAAAATAAATGCGGATGTGAATGTGGGGGCTTTGGTAGCTTCAGCATTCTAGCAGTTCAGAAATTAACTAGAAGAATTCAAAGCAGGGTTCAAAGCGCTACTCTACACAAGCAGGAAAATGCTGAAAAGCAAGAGGAGCCAGAGAGCGAAAACAGCAGAACTCTGTGTGCCTGGCTGCTGAGGCAAATATTTTCTCCAAATGGGTTCTCTCTATAAAGCTACAAATAAAGTAGATATGAAATATTTACTGTATCAATGCTCAGTTGGAAGCAGAAGAGAATTCTGAAAAAAAAAGCCGATTATCTCTGTGATTTATAATTAATTACCATGAGCTACCTACTTGTTCCTTTCTTTGTTAATCTATCTGTTCTTTGGAGACTAATAATCACTGGCAATTTGACAACTGAATCATGCTCCTGTTAAACATTTTATCTGAAGAAAAATTATAAAATGGTTAGTTTGCTAAACACCAGAAAATGAGACCATGTCCAAATATCTATGTTATTTCACAACCAGCAGTAGCGAATCTCACAACATCAAAGAGTATGCTTTTGCATTGGCTGTGCCTCACAGTGCTGCTGACACAGTAAAATCTGTATTTTACATAGCAGTGCTGAAGAAAAACCTTTTATAATTTAGCAATTCTTGTCAGTTTTTTTTAATGTGCTCTCAAAGGCCACTTGTGCTCCTGGAAACAGTCCCACACCCATGCACAAACTGATACAGCAAGAAGACTCAAGTGCATTTGAAAAATAGTATATGATACCAGGCAGGTATATGAACATAGTGGGTGTAGGAGGAACTGGAGAGAAGGGAGCAGGGTCGTATTTGCTTAAAACACATTATATCCATGTTTTAAATTCCCAAACAATAAATTTTTAAAATGTGAGCAACTATGATATCTAATTATTAATATGAATATTAATAATAATATTAACATAGAATGACTTAGATTTATCAAAAACATCCAATTAAGCATCAACATTATAAACTTATAAACATAGCATAGGTTAGATTTTAATATCAAATTTCTCTAACCCTTTTCATATCAGTTACTATATATTTAGAGATATTAATCTGGCAGGATTTTTTCTCATAGAAACTGTAAGTTAGGTTTTGTTTCCTACTCAACAGGACAGAGAACTATAGCACAGTACACAGAACAACGGAAAGCACTGTAGCACTCTGTTCATGCTGGCACATCAGCATGTTACAACTTACCTTCTTGGTTTGCTCATGATTGTATTTTTTTGGCTGGCATCTTTTATCTTGCATCTTGATATTGATGCCACCAAATTAAAGAAAGGATGAAGGTAGAGAAAGACTGCATCTTCCTTCAACACATTTGATCACTCATTGTATCATCACAATTGATCAAGGCATTTTCTATGTTTTTCTACTTGGTGATCCTGGTCAAGCCTCACTGAGTTTGAAGTCCTTCATTGGGCATTATAATTCTATTTATATTACTCTAGTCATATTAAAGTTAAAGTAGATATTTTTGGAAATAATCCCAGACTTGAAACCCTTTGAGTAAAATTAGATACAATAAAACACGAATGTGCCCCTTGGTGATATGAGTGGGAGTGGCTTTCATAGGCTCATGTATTTGAAGAGTTGGTCCTCAGTTGGTGGAACTGCTTGGGAAGGATCAGGAAGTGTGGCCTGGTTGGAGGAGGTGTGTCAGTGGGGTGGACCTTGAGGTTTCAAATGCCCATGCTATTCCTTACTTTGCTCTGCCTCATCATTTCCACCACCCTTTCCCGTTAGATTTAGAATGCATTGTTGGCTCTGACACGACTCCACCTGCACCAAACTGCAAACTTTACAGATTACAATCACTCCTCATTTGCTTGATATTTGGAACACTTTGTTATCTATTTAGTACTGACGTCAGCCTGTAAAGTGATAACTCAGTAAGTCTAGTGGAATAACAGGTAATTCAAATTTTAAGGATCTTAAAATGTCCCCCTTCCTTTTTCTTCCTCCACATTCTCCTTTATACTCTCCCTCATTATCTTTCCAATTTGTGGATCCTTTTTATTAAGTGTTGTTGAATATACTTAACTACATGAGTACAACCTGATCAGTCTGTACAGTTTTACTTGCATGTGTATGATGTCAGCACAGACAACTTGTTATTAGATAATAAATGAATGTGGCATTCTCTGGAGAAAAACATTTCTCCTGCTCTTAGCCTTGCTAGGTCACTTGTGGTTCTCTGTCTAGAATGAGGCCTCATGGGCTTCCCCTTGTCTGCTTTATCATGTTATCTGTGTTTAGCTCATGTTTAGACAGTCTTGCTGGTGAGACTTCATGGGCATAGATTCTGATGTTTCTAGCAGACACCACCTCACAGAAAACCCCATTCCTCTACCTCTTACGATTTTTCTAACCCATATTCTGAAATAATCTCTGAGCCTTGGCAACAGTAATTATATTGTAGTAGATGTATCAGTTGGGGCTGAGCTCCACAACTCTGCATTGTATTGGTTATTTTTCCTATTATGGTGCTTTTCTGTTGTAATGAGAAGTTTTCTTAATGAGAGGTAAGACCTGCACTTATCTGTGTGTATGAAGGCAAATATTTAGAACATAAGATTATGCTGGTTTAGAACACAATACTTTTGTCTTTCTGGGCCTGAGTTATCCCATTCACTATCATTTTTCCTATAACATACATTTGTCAGCAAATTTTATGACTTGATTTTTCTTTACTGCTATTATTCAATTGTTTTAATGTGCTATAATATATATTTTCATATTTATTAAATTATTGGTGGACATCTAGGTTGATTCCATTATGTCCCTATTGAGAATAGAGATGCAATGAACATGGATATTAAAGTGTCTTAGTATGATACAAAGTTTCTTTGTATGATGCAAAGTGTCTCAGTATGATACACAGTATGTTAGGTATCAGCTGAGACTTGGCTAGCCAGGTCTTATGGTAGTTGTATTTGTGTAGCTCAAAGAGCCTGAAGACTGACTTTAAATTGGTTACTTTATATGCCCACCCACAATAAACGCAGATCCTCCTTGTACCACATTCAGAGCACTGTTTGTTTTCCTCTGTATTCCTGATGATGGATATTCTGAAGCTGTGAGATATAATCTTAAATTAGTTTTCAATTTGTATTTACCTGGTGGCTAAAACTGTTGAGGACCTTTTAAAATGTTTCCTAGCCACTTGCATACTTCTGGGAACTTTCCATTCACTTCCATTGTCTATTTCCAATGGGCTGTTTATCTTCTTGCTGTTTAGAGGGTTTGTTAGCTCTCTGTATCGTCTGGAAAGTAATCCTCCATTTAGTGAATACCTGGAAGATTCTTTCCTGTTCTTTGGGCTGCCTATTTGTTTCTTTCATATTTCTTTGGCTTTTTGCTTTCATGAGCTCCTATTTATTGATTGTTGCGATTATTTCCTTTTCTGCATCATCAGGTTCTTATTCAGAAAGCTCTTCCCTGTGCTTGTCAATTGAAAAATGCTCTTCACATTCCCTCTAGCAATTTCAGGGTCTGATTTTATATTGAAATCCTTGATCCAATTGTAGTTGAGCTTTGTCCATAGTGAGACTTACAGGTCTACTTTCATTTTTCTCCTTGTTGAAATCCACTTGTCCTAGCACCAATTTATTTTACTCTATTTTTAAAGTGTCTTTACTATTTGAGAATTTCATACATTCACAATGTGTCTTGATGGAATTCACCCCAACTCCCCTCTGCTACAATTCTTCTCTGTTTCTCACCACTATTTCCTCTCCAGTTTATGGATCTTCATTTAAAATGTCTTGGTCCATTGCGTGTGCTGCCTCTGTGTGTGTATATGTGTAGAACATCAATTAGAACACGAGCAGCCTCTAAGAGGGCCCTTCTCAGAGATTTCTGAAGAAATCTCCCTCTTCTCCCAGTAGTCTGCACCTACCAATAACACCTCAGTCACAGTTTAGAGTATGTAATCACACTCTCAATCCATGTGGGGCTTTTGTCTGACTTGACTTTGCACAAGTCCTGTTCATGTAGTCACATATGTGTTCACATGTGTTCATGAGTACAGTTTTCCTCTATGTCCAGAAAATGCTATTTCATTGTACTCATTCACTAGCTTTGACTTGTATGGTCTTTCTACCTCCTCTTTTGCAATAGTCTCTGAGCCTTGAGAGGACACAGTGTGATATACATGTCCCTTTTAGGGATGGACACAGTCTCATATACTCTGCACATTGAACCATCATCAGTCTCTCTGTTAAGCATCATATAATGTAGAAGAATCTTCTCTGATAAGGGCCGAGGAAGGTACTAATCTATGGGTATAAGTATACATCAACAGGATAATATAAGAATAGTAGCTTCCCCTCCAGGGCCAATGCCTATCCAACCATGGGTCCTTGGCACTTATAATAGCAATAGGCATGAGTTCCCTCTTAAAGAGTAGATCTTAAATCCAATCACTAAGTGGTTGGTTACTTCCATATTATTCATGTCACAATTTCACAAGTGAACATGACTTAGCAAGCCACTTGCTTTTGTGGCTTACTGGATTGATTGATGATCATTATTCTCCCATTGTAGCATCCATAGCACCTTCTAGCAGTGTGGAAGCTAACCAGTAAGAATGAATTATGCTTCTGAATTGGTACCTAGCTTACTTTCTCTGTGTGACTTGAGCATGTGTTGCCTTTAGTCATGGGACCTCATTATCAAGTTCTGAAGTATAACAAAGAGCAAGATCAATAGCTTGTAATGTTTGTGTGGTTCTAGGGAACCTCAATGGCAAACAATTCAAAATGAAATAACTTCCCTGTGGTGATTTGAAAAGGAATGGCCCCCACAGACTCATACATATGAATGCTTGGCCTATAAGGAGTGGCACTGTGAAGAGGTGTAGCCTTGTTGGAGTAGGCTGGGCCTTGGTAGAGGAAGTATGTCACTGTGAGGGTGGGCCTTGAGGTCTCCTATGCTCAAGTTCTGCCCAGTGTAACACAGTCTCCACCTGACTGCCTTTGGATGAAGATGTAGAGCTCGACCATGTCTTAGCTCCTCCAGCACCTCCATACAGCCATGTTTCATGCCATGATGATAATGGACTAAGCCTCTATAACTGTAAGCCAGCCCCAATTAAATGTTTCCTTTATAAGAGTTACTTTGGTCATGGTGTCTCTTCACAACAATAAAACCCCAACTAAGACATTCCCATAGTATTCATTTTGCTTGGGATTTCTTTGGCTATCCTTGGTCTTTTGTGACTCCATATAAATATTTGAATTTTTATGTCTCTAAATAATTGCATGGAATTTTGATTGGAGTTGGATGGTTTCTATGATGCAAAAAGAAGCTATTCTGGATGCTAGGGGAGTGTGAGTGTGTGTATGTGTGTGTGTGTGTGTGTGTGTGTGTGTGTGTGTGTGTGTGTG